>VZTS01012949.1:6490-32142 GCA_013400795.1 Pluvianellus socialis
TCGCACCGCGCCCCCCGCCACCTCCCGCGCCGCCGCGCCCCCCCCCCCCCCCCCTTTCTGTAGAGTGGAAGTGACTTGAATCTGCCCCAGGTTTTCCCCCAGTTCTTTCTTTTGTTGTCAAGTCCAATTGATAAATGGAGTGCAGTAAAACTCTGGAAGAAAAAAAAAAAAAGCTGAAACCTTCATTTGTGTTCATTTGCATTAAAGTGCTTGGAACAGCTGTTTTCCTTACAGGACCGGGGAGACTCCTATCTGTTTTCTCGTTGTATTTATCCTGCCTCCCAGGGTGAAAGACTAAAGATTAATTGTCTTAAGGTAGAGTCAGCTGTGGGAAGGCTCCCCCCTCCCCATTTTCCCTTCCCTCTCTTTTCTTGCGGAGGTGAGGGTGCTTTCGGGAAAGGGCTGGTTTACTCGTAAGCAGAGGCGATACTCGCTGCATGTGGAAAGCAGGCAGCGCCCCGACGGGAAAAGCCGGGGCAAGGAGAGGGGGAACAGCACGAACCCCGATCTTTCTGCCTGAAGTAGAAGCAGCAGAGGGTAATTTAATTAATAACTTCAGAGGACAGCTGTTTTTTTTTTTTTTCGCTCAGCCTTTGAAATGAGATTTAAATCACACTCAGTACTGTAAACTTTTTATGTAGAAGCTTGTAAAAAAATCAGCCCCAAGACATCCCCTCCCCCTTTGCCCCCTCCGAAGCATTTCTGAGCTAGGAGAGCTTATTCACGGCGCTCGGCACGGGCAGAAAACGATTCCCGGCGAGGGGCTGGGAGTCGGGATGGACGCGGAGGAGCGGGGCTGGCGGCGGGGCTGCAGCCTGGACGCGGTGCGTGGGTTTGGTGTTGGCTGCTGCGGGCTCCTTCCCTCTCCTGCCCTGCAGAAGATGGATTCCGTCCTGCTCGTTACCTTCACCAGGCTTCCTTTAATGAGACCCTGCAGACGCGCTGCTGTTCGGCATTTATTCGCGTAGTCTCGTTGAAGTTTTGGTGGCTGTTGCTTTTATTCTCCTTAAAAAAAAAAAGAGGGGGGGGGGGAAAAATCCCAGGGGGGAAAAAAAAAAAGCCAACCCTCCAAAAACCCCCACCCCCCCAACCACAAAACAAAACAAAAAATCCCAACACAAAAACCTAAGGGTTGGAGCCCGTCTTCCTCCTCTTACAAAGGAAAATTGTAACTTATAAAAAAGGAGAGCAAAGGAGGAATTAATTAACAAGTGCCAGTCCACACTTTCCTTTACCTACCAGCTATTGGCAAGCATGTCAAGTCGATTTTATTTGCACACAATGGAAATGATTTATTTTCTCTTAAAAAGGAGTGGGCTGGCAGATATTTGAGGAGGAGAGGAGAGCGAGAGAGGAAAAAAAGTTTGAAAATGCCTTGAACTATTCACTGTCGAGATGGCTAATCAGTATTGAGGCTCGAGGGCACTCGGGCAGCTTTTCAATGCGGTTTTCCTTTCATCTCAAGCTGGATGGAGGCGCTCAATTAAAAGCCTATCAGTTTGTAAGTAAATCAACGCCTATCAAAGTTGTCACATCAAACAAAACGATTATTATTGCAGCCCGCCTCCCCTATTAATCTCCCTCTAAAATAATCCGCTTGACAGGTCAGGCTGGCGAGCTGCAAACCCTGGTCAGGATCACCCAAAAAACCCGGACTTACTATTTTTCCCCCGGGAGAGGGAACTGCAGAAACCTCGGCACCAGCGTGCCTGCTCTGCGAGCTTGCTCTCTTGCCATTTAAGTGTCAGCTTCTGTAGATCATGTTGGAAAAGGGCGTTTAGTCTTTTAAACTGAACAGCAACCACCCTACAGGCCCTTTAGATTTTTTTTTCCCCACCCCCCTCTCTCTTTTCTATCGTTTAGAACAAGGTTAAGCTTTTTAATTAACAGAAGCGCAGTTGCTGAGTTGTGTCTGGGCTGTATTTCCGTGCATAACACAAGTCAGCTACCTGTCTGTCCGTCCTGTGCATCACATTTATTTGCTTTGGTAGTGTTTGCGTTTCACTACCTACCCCAAGGCTTTTATTAAGATATACATTACAATTCTGGAAACCGTGCATCTCCTTTTTTTTTTTTTTTTTTTTCTCCTCTTTTTTTCCCCTCCCAAGAATGATAATACTTCGGGTAAGAAATGCGATGGGTTATCAGAAATACCGTACCACGAATTCGTACATTTGGGGAGAGACACTATTTATTTTTTCCTTCCTTTTTTTTTTTTTTTTTTTTTTTTTTTTTTTAACACGAGACTGCATGTGCTCAAATAATAGCTAATGCATCTGCCCAGGTATCCGGCAGAGGTGTGGGGTTTTTTTTCTTCCAGAATGTTATTAAAGCGAATAGTTTGAATGCTTGCCAACAGAAAGTAAGATTTCCAAACCTCTCCCCTGTTTGCCTAGTACTTGAAAATATTTACCCTTGTGATTGTAATTACTTTCCTAATATATAGAAGCAATATATATTTTACTCTGCATGAGATGTAGGTAATCGTTTTATAAGCGGCGATAATTTCAGAGCCATCTTCAAAATAATAATCACGCTTAAGGGAACGCGAATTTTAGTCGTCAGTGGTATTTTTACTAAACAGGCAGAAATTCACTGGTTGGTTTGTTTGCTTGCTTACTGCTTTCGGAAATATTTAAAAAAATGTTTCTGAATGGGTTTGTCTAATTTTGTTCCCTTTGTTATGCTGAGAAAAGAAAGAGATTAATGTACCTATTAAAAAAAAAAAAAAACCAAAACCCAAACCAAACCTTTCTCTTTTAAGCCCTTCGATAGATTCCCCTGTTGACGTTGTTTCATGTGTGAGTGTGAAAATTTATACTCCCGCGTCGAAACCCTTTTACCAACAGCTATTTTCCAAATCTGTCCTCTTTTATGTTTAAGGTGTTTCTTATGCAAACAGCTTTTATTCTAAATAAGCCTTAAGGTAACTTTGTAGAGGGCGAGGGAGAGAGCGAGTCAAACGAGAGTGATGACCCGGGGAAGGCTGGCCACGTTTCCTGCTAAGTGCATGGAGATTTTTAGTGCCATTTCACGTTATTAAATGTACCACGATTAAAATGATCGAGCCCAAAGCAAGTGAACACGTTTCCCAATTTGTACGTATGTACTCGAACTAGTATTCGCTGCCTAGATTTTAAGAGTGAAAAAAAAAAAAAGAAAGAAAAAAAAAAAAGAGCCTTTTCGCTTCTGCAACACCTTGGGCTGATCACTGAATCGCAGCCATCATAAAGGCATCCCTGTGTTTATCTTCGGCGAAAGCCTGGAGGCTACGGGAGGGAATTATACCAAGTAAGCACATATTTGGTTACAGTAATCCTTCACAAATTAACTGTGGCACACAAATGGGGGCGATCTGAGCTCCCTCACTCGGCTCCCAAACGTAGAGTGTGTTTTTCGGCAACTTTGTTATGGAAACTCTGCAGAGCGAGCGGATGCGTCTTCAGGAGCGGGAGGAATAACGTCTTTTGAGATACGAGGAGAAGTTTTAAGGCTATGGAAAAGGCGTTGGAAGCCCACTAATTAGCCGTATGCAAACACCCAAATGACAAATGAACAATAATCCTCGACGCAATTACAAGACAGCTAGATTTGGGCGCGGGGTAGGGGCAGGGAGAAGATACATCTTCGCTGTCTTCTTGCAACAGTCCAAGTCCGCCATCCGAAAAGGTTAAAATAATCTTAACTTTAATAACTATTAGCTTGTTTTCAGTCATCCCTAATGATGCATTTAGGTCTCCTCTAATCCCCACTGCTTTCATCTTTAGCTTTTTACACCCTAAAATTAATTCCACCTAAAGTACATTTTTCATTTTGTACTGTACTAGCGACGTGCAAATAATTTACATCAGCGTTCATCAGGACTGTCCTGAAGTGATGGATCATTTTGTTGAGTTGCAGTAAAAGTGCAGAATGATCTATAATGATGTAATATATACATTAAAAGGGTGTCTGGATGATCAGAGTTTTGCTAAAAATGTAAAAGGGCTTTTTGATTGATAACAGGGTTGCTGTTTTTCTGCAAAGGCTGTCACAGGCTGACACAATGCTTGAGTTATTAGGGCAGAGAAGGGCAACCATAAATTTCCAACGTCAGGCAAAAACTCTCTTTATTGTCTATATGATGGATGGGCCTCCGTACTAGACACCAAATACTTCGTATCACCCTTAAATGGGAACACATTTTTCGTGGCCATAATTCATGTTTTTTAAATAGAAAGTTTGAAATGCCTGCCTATATTTCACAATCCTGACATATTTATGAATCACTCCCTGCATGCAAATATAATTATTTAAAGCACCGAGGTGACATATGGGTTAGAAACGTACCAAATGCTGTTAGCGGGGTGATTTTTTTTAATTCCTTAAATTGAACGCCATAGAAAACTCTGCCTGTCTGCTCAGATCGATAAAGTCAGAGGTGAAGTTTTACTGATTTTGTCAGTGCCACATACGGATATTCGGTTTTGATTAGGTGAAGCTGACAAAAAGGGAGTCTTTTTGCAATTACCGTTGGGTTAATGAAAGAAACACTCATCTTTCTCCTGGCACCCCCACGCAGGCACACGCGCTTTTCGGGCGAGGAACTGGCCGGAGGTAAATCTGACAGGCGGTATTTATTTTATTTTTATTTATTTTATTTTCCTGAGAGTCTGTTTTCCGTCCAGCAGCGCTCCTCTCGTCCCGCCGGGAGCGGGGGCTCCGCCGCTCCCTGCCCCTCTCGCCTCGCCTCGCCCCGCGGCGGCGGCCGGAGCCCGGCCCGTCTCTCCCGGGAAGCCGCCGCGGCCGAAGACGCTCACCGCCTCTCCCCGACGGCGCCGGGACCGCGCCCCAACTCCCCCCCTTCCGCCCCGGCCGCCCCACCGGTAGCGNAGCGGGCTCCTGCTGCCCGGGGCGAGTGTGCCCGCCGGCCGGGCGTCGCTAATGCAGCCGGAGGGTCCGGCCTGCAGCACACCCCTCTGCCTTTATTTAATTGAAACATGGTATTTTTATCAGAGCTCGAGCGATGCGAGCATCAAACCCACTTAGTATCTTGAATATTTTTTTTCCCGTGGACTTGTGTGTAAATGTGTAAAATGTTTGCAGTAGTCCAAACTTCCTATAGCAGGCTGACTCTTTGCCCATAAAATGTTAAATCAACCATGACCAGACTCATTTTCCCATGTCAGCCAAGAGGACTCTGTAAATCAACACATTAGGGCTTCGCTGGGTAGGAGCTGCGTGTGCTTCATGCAAAATGGCCCTGACAGCCGCTCTCGTGGTGCCGTGGTTGTCAGCCCGTGCCTGACTGCGGAACAGGCGTGTGGCAGCGGGAGCCCTTGCAGGTAGAGCGCAAAATCAGTGGCGGTGCGATATGCAAGAGACTGAGGACTGGCAGGGTGGAAGGAAATGCTGCAGGTTTTTTTGCCTTTTGATGTGATAGTGATTTTAATACTCACAGGTGTTTTGCAAAGCCTATCCCACCACCCTGAATCGCTTAGATGAGCCTGAGCCTCCTGCGAAGGCCTGGTTACTCGTAGGTGGGCAGAGATGTACTGCAGGTACTTCCACCATCTCAAGGTGGAACCCTCTTGGAAGCCATTACAGAAAGCTCATCCCAAGGTTATGAAGGGATGTGTGACAGCTATACCTGCATGCAAACGAGCACACGGCATAAATACAGCTAAGAACGAACAGCCTTGGCCATAGGTGACCATGCAGAAACACCCGAGACAAATTCCCTTCTTTGTTCAAAGAACAAGAAAAAAACCCCACCAACCAACCCCCCTCCCCCCCCCACCTCCACCCCCCCCCCCCAGCAATATACTGTATTCTGTAAAAGGCCTCAGCCAGCCCTTATCTAAACCACTATCTCTAGGTAAGGGTTCAGATACTGGAAAGCTTATTTCTGGGTGCTAGTAAGTTGAAAGGAAAAGGAGACATAGTACAGCACGTAACAAAATAATATAACCCCTTACTACAGCACAACCGATCCAAATAGTTATACACATTGAATCAGATTAGATTCAGATATCAAGGTAGAGCTTTGTGCTATATTTCATGAAAGGGGCCTCAGCATAGAGAAATCATTATCCAGGGCTCCTTGCTGGATTGCCTCCCACTCAGAGGAGTGACCCAGCTATGACCCAGACTCTGAACACTTGTGTGTAAATTTAATTTTCAGCATTACATCATTTCAACCGGAATCTCACCTCTTTGCTCACTGTTGTGCTATGTGGCTTACCTGGAGGTAAAGAAAGAAAAGGGAGAGGAAGAAAATGTGCCAGATATTAGGAAATACAAGTTTAGCTTAAAAGTACACACATAGCCACTTCTACCCTGCGGTCTAGTGAGACAGAAGAAGTGAGCCACCAGTAAGCTGAAAAGTGGAAAAAAAAAGAATAAAAATCACACGATAAATTTAAACTCCTAGAAGATGTCAAAAAGAAGAGGGTTACTTATGAAGTGGTGATAGAAACTCTGCTTATAAATTTTCCTGTGTCTGTAGCATCATTTCTTCTCGGTCAATACTTTCAATACCTAAAGAAGAGCTGAACAATGAAAACTTGTTCTTCAAAAATCAATGCACTTTCTGGTGTGGTTTTTGCATATTTGCTGTTTTTTCCAGCAAATTTTTGGAATATGAGTTGCTTGGAAATCAAGAAAACTTAAAAAAGTAAATTTTGCATTGTGAAAGTTTCCCTTTGAGAATTACCTGTCTCAATGAAGATAACATTTTTAAAAAAACCAGTCCTCTTGCAAAAGCTGCCCATTCCCTGAATTGGTAAAGGATTTGAAGCAGACTAAGAACAAGAAACAACTAAGCACACACCCTGCTTCATCTAATTGTAATATTTATTTCTCATTAACTGAGCAGAGAGTTACCCTTCATGTCATTTCTTTCCATAAAAAACATATTTCTTTCTTCTTTTTCTGTTTCAGTCACAGAAAGTTCATATCCTCAATGGATGACAAAGTAGGCGGAAGCATATGAGTGCAAAGAGGTTTTTTTCCTGACCAGCTTCATTCACGTACTCCCAACTCTGATAAATGTACTACCTTTAGTGTCAGGAGCAGAGATTAAAGGCAACAGCAGCTTGGCCAAGGTCACAAGTCCTTACAGTAAATAAGCAGTCTGTTCAAGTAAACTTATTAAATTGTGGCCGCAGAAGAACAGAGACTAGACAGAGTTAGCAACTCTCAAGTTGCGTTTCCAGGTTTACCATTAACAGTGTGCAACTTTATTGTGTGGCTCTGTATCTGTAAAATGGGGGTCCCGGTATTTAGTTATCGATTACAAAGAGTTTTAAGGAGGATAAGATAGTAAATGATTTAATGCATTACCATGGCATAAAAAGACAAGAACTTAATCTCACGTTGCCGATAGAAAAGCTCCAACATCACGCAGTGTGTCTTGCTGTACAATAGCATGGTCACATCAAGAGGATTGTCTCATTTCCACACTGGGAATTGTGGGAATGCTGGGCTCTCTTGTCAGAATTAAATGTGCCGGTGCTGCTGCGACTTCTATGTTTTGCATTACTCAGTGACCAGAAACGAGCGTGCTTCAAGGCTTCTCGTTCCTCCACTGATTTAAAATTCATGAAATGATGACATATGTTTGGCCCTTTGAATTAGTAGTTGCCCCGTTTCTATAATATTTGAAGTTAGTGTTCTTGTTGTTTTCTTTAGATTTGAACAATATGGTGGTTTTACCTGTGACCTTGAAATGATGGAAAATCTCCATGCTAGTATGACAAAGGAACAAATGGTATTATTATATAGCTTTGGTAGTCTTGTTTGAATGTTATTAATATACAAGGATAAAATCAATTAGCAAAACACCATTTTTGAAATGTAATTTATTAACACTGTGTAAGAGTATTCCTCGGTTGAATAGCTCTAAGACAGAGATAATATAATAGCTGTGTGGCTACTTCAGTTAGGGCTTGCATCTCCTCTCCGTGGACTGAAAGGCAAAATTTTTTCATTTACGTCTATATGAACACAACTGGACTGCGGTAAGCAGAACACAACTGGACTGTGGTAAGCAGCTGTTCCGGTTCAGTGATCACCCGTTGTCTCATTCCCACATTTTTGTCATGATCTCAATGGGAAAAAACAAATTTAAGTAGGATACCTTCCTATGGATTAAGGGTATCTAATACCAAAGTATGTTAATAAGAAGGAGGAATGGTTGGACCCGTATTATAACACCTAAGAAAACCAGTAAACATTACAACCCAGTTTAAAAGATATTTCACTTTCCCTGGGCTGTTGGTATCCATTTTTATCTGTTACTGTTAATAATAAATAATGTTAATAAAGAAAGGAGAAAAAACAAGAACCTGATGCCATTTTATGTTATTCATAATGAAAACTATGTAGGGTAGATAGGATTTTTTTAAAAGGTACCTTTCTAATTGCAGCACTCGTATAAACAACCGCGGTTCTGTAATGGGCTCTTTACAGTGGAGGTAAAAGCTATTCTTGGCCAGAACTGCCAGCTTCTTTCAATATGCCTTTAAAAATAATTTTTGTGATAAAGACAATGAGAAAAAGTTTTTGTGGGGCTCGGTTCTGGATTTGGAGATCAAGTTGACCTTGATTTTTTGGGCCAACATTTGAAATTTCTGTGACTCTGATGGCATGAAGATGCCTGTTCCGTGCAGTAGCAGAGGACAAGATTACTTCCGTCGAGTTCTGGGTGAGCAGCCTGGTGTAACCGAGAAGAAAGTTGAAAGGAAATAAGGTTCTTTCCTGTGGCAGGATTGTAATTCTAGTTATATATTCATTCTGGAGTAATGCAAGCAATAACATTTTTACGGCGAACAGTAAATAATCGTGGGATGTCAAAATACCCAACCCAGGGTAGGGTATATTGATGTTTGTAGTATATACACACACCTTTTTGAGAAGTGTTGGGCTAAAGATGGTTTGGTATCTTTTACGCAGTCTTGGCTGCATGTCTCTGGATAGATCCAATGTTTATCAGTAGTGCCCTTATGTCTTCCCAGAAGGCCGAGGTATGCTTTCTAGTAGAATATTATGAAATGTCCCAGGAAGGAAAAAAAAAAGAAAAAGATGTGCAGCACCCACAGTCTTCTCCAGTTACCTGTCCTCAGCATGGGCACTAGAATATCAATGGATCTGTTGCACTGCTAAGACCTTGTAAGGCAGGGTGAATTTCATCCTTATAAGATTAAGAACTGAAACAGACTTCTGAAGTACAGAAAAATTAATTTAACAGTTATAAAGATGTCAAATTGATGAGACCAGAGAATGAAGTGCAGAATGTCCTCCTCTGCCTTGCCAGAATAATTAGAGAACAGTTCATTCGTATCCTCTCTGTTGATTCTGCAAAAATACCAGTTGCGTGACTGGACTTCTGTGACAGAGATGGCCGCTAATTCATCTCCCAGATTACCTAACAGCTATAGTGTCCTAATGGCTTTGATACAGACTTTGATTCAGTAGCCAGTGGCTACTGACTCCGTATTTCATTTTCTGCATGTAAAGTTATTTGAGTTTTTTACCTCTGCTCATATAATATGTGTCTGATTTTGATTCTTTGTCCTTTACTGCTAAAGCTCACCTTTAACTGACAAGTGCAGATATGAACTTCCTGACTTTTATCAGTTTAGGTCAAATAGTGAGCAGAGTTTTTTGGATTAAAAATGCTTAGTCTTCCACCCTTCCATTCCATATAAAATAAAATTGCCTGAAGATATACACCGTAATCTAATCTATGATATTCTGAGATGTACTGTATCAACTTTAACATTTTTAAATCTTAAGTGACTATCTGCTATCACTGTTTAATACAAATAGTTCTCAATGATTATAAAAATATTTAATGCATAATGCATGTCACTCAGGTTTTATTGTCAGTAATGGATGAGGAACAACGTTTGGATAATTTATAAAAGTAGACAAAAACATTTTTCAGTAGTTAGTGTTTTCAGGGTGTTGGTTTCTAATAATAACGTTTTGGTCATAATACCCTTTAAGCGTAACTTAAACGACTTTACTTATGCAAATTGGTGAACTAACTTGAGTGCTTTTATTCTACCTGAATCACTGCAAGTGCCTTGCATTATAGAAACGCGTATAAAACCAGTTTAGCTCCTTTGCTTGCTTCAAGTCAAACAGTCAAGCGGATGACAAATTTTCTTGCTGACAAAGTGAAGGAGCCCTCCCCTCACCCTTGTGCCTGACCTGTGAGGTGCCGAGGAGTTGGAGAGAAACCTGAACAAGGCTGGGTTTCCCCTAACGATGGGGAATCCTTAAATGGCAGAGGTTTGTGGAGAGAACACATACATCAAGCGAAGGAGGGAACGTAGCTCAGGCACATTGTGGGCTGCTGGTGTGGAACCTGGGGCGGCTGTGCTGGTGGAGGGAGAACTGTCACGCCGGGAGCTGCTAAAAAGCTTTTCTTCCGCTTCTACCGTGACTTTGAGGTGTCAGTTTAAGGTGCTCTCAGGCTTTGTCCCAGTTGTGTACGTGGTTCGCTTTTAGGCTTCCGCTTGTAATAAATAATTTCTTTCCTGCTAAGAGAAAGTTTGGGGCCTGTTCAGCAGGCAGCTCACTTCATCGTCTGCTGCACTGGGACAAAACAGACCCGTGCCGGGTTTCATTTCCTCCACGCGTGTGAGGTATTCCAATTATATCCGGAATGCCTTGGAGATGCCTATGTCCCTTTACTGCCATCAAACATGCATCACCCATTTTATGTCTCGTACCAGCTGACAGAAATCTGCCTGACTGCAATGCAGCCTTTAATTTTTTTAGTCTTCTGAATTGCTTTTAACCAATGAATCAAAACCCCTATGATGTTGTAAGGGCACGTAGGTCAGAAATGAGACTTGAGGAGGTCGGGCCTGCCAGAGGTAGCCTAGGCCTATGCTGAGGAAGAGTTTCTCAGTAGCACACAAGAAGAGGTGACTTGGTGACACCTTGGCATGGCTGGTTCTCACCACAGAGACAAGCAACTTGAAGGTGAAGCCCTGAAAGCTATCCACTTAGAAGGTAAAGGTGTTAGTAGACCACTTGGGTATCTCTCCCTAAGTATCTACATTATGCTGAGCTGCGCTGGGTTTCTGACCCGAATCCACCTGGATTCCTTGACTTTTCAGTTCAGGGCATGATCTCTGTGCTAGGCTGGGCAAGTGTAGAAGCTCAGCCTCCACAGTCCTCGAGGGAGAAAAGGAGAAGGTGCCATTTTCTGTTTGTCTCGCATCTCCAGGGTAGCAGTGGGGCAGAAATTCCAGGATGAGACAAGAGACCAGCTGAGGTAAGTGCCCCAATTTTATTATACCTGTTTGAAGCTGAGGAAGGAAGGAGAACACGGGCAGCTTGTGGGGAATGTATGCTGTATGGCAGTGGACAACCAAGGAGGAGGTACCCATTGCAGAAACTTTTTGCTCAAGGCCAGAAACGGCTTCCAGAATCTCTTAATTCCATATCACCCACAGTGATGAGAAAGGAATGGCCTATTTAGCCAACAGTTTTGCAGACTTTGCTCATTGCTGGTATAGTATTGACTGCCCTATAGGACTGTACCCCAGCAGTGACACACCTTGGCTCGCTAGCAGCCGAGAGCAGGACATACAGTCTCAGCAGCCCGAGTGGTACACGTGGCATCGCTGGCGCGCAGAATCCTCACGCCCTGAACTCGCTCTGACAACCATCTGCGTGCAGCTGTTCACATTTGTGTTCCCACTAGCACCTTCCCCACCTGCATCAAATTTTGTAGCACCGGTTTCAAAGTGGTGCCACGTAGGCTAGGAAGTTAAATCCTGTCTATTCCTCTTGTGTATTCCCGGATATAACAACCACAGATAGCAAGGATTCAGGTTATTAAGCTCTCTAGCATCCCTCTTGTGCTTTCCCCTCAGCTTTGTGTATCGATCATGTTGCTGGCTCACTAAGGCATAAGATTGCATTTCTCTCCTGATGCTGCCACCCTAGCTGAGAAAAGATAAGCCTGCAGCTCCTTCAGTAACGTGCATGGTCCATTCACTCAGGTGGGAAGGTCACCGATTGCTTTTTCCAGGTGTGTAGTTCCTGGACATTTTGAGCTTTTTGGATCCGGTGGTATTGGAATTCCTTGGTTGGAATTCACTCAGGAAAAGAGGGTGCTCATCGGTCCCGAGATAAAGCTGCTCAATATAACTGGACGTGTTCTTCACTACTTCTATAGTAATCAGTGTCAGCCAGCAACGCTATAGGTTGGTGTCTCGTCTCATTCATGCAGTTAAAAGCCCCAGGTGGGAGCAGTGTATTGGGTGGGTGACAGTCTGCAGGATCTTAGGACCCTCTAGCTGATACAGACTATGGAGGGGTAGAAAACTGATGCTACAGACTTCTTTGCTGTACTGATTTTACTTCTTCAAGGAGCTGGGGCTGGCAGACACTAGGTGTCCATCCTAGTGGCCATCCTCTAGGTGTCCTCTAACAGGTTTCTGGAACACTGGGGGCTGTCACTAATTAATTAACTGATACATTGGGTCAGATTGCTTTTTCAGAGCACACCTAAGAAGTCGTGTTAGACAGAAAGCATTGATTAAGTGATCGCAGTGCGTGCAGAGTACTGGAGTGGCCTGGGGCTGCAGCTGGTGAGGGACAGTTGTGGAGCCAGTTTGGAGATCAGCCCATCTGCATCAATAGGACTTGGAGCTCAGGTTTTCTCCCTGATGCAGGGACCTTATAGATATACTCTTAAGTATCTGTCTCAGAACCTCAATGACAATCACAGTGACTCTACGTTAAAAGAACATTAAGCATGCTAGGTCAGGCTTGGAAAAAAATGAAGTACCAGAATGGAGGTTGCCTCTACAATCTCGGTTCTGTTATTTAATTGATGGACATGACGCCAGTCTTGAAGATAAAAGAACATGAAGCTCAAACAGTGTCACCTCTGTGTGATCCCTGCCTCATTTGGTGCAAAATCTGCAAGAGTGAATGCCAAGAGACAGATACTGTCTGATGCTGGTGAAGGCACTTCTAAACCAGTAAATTTTGAATTCTAGATATTACTACTGAAAGCATACAGAAAAATTACACAGTTATGGTTATTAATACAGATTACATTTAGGATGTGCACCTGGAAACACATTGGTTTACCATTTTATAATCAGTGACAGACTACAGTACCTCAGAAACAGGATAAACAGGATGACATTTCTCTATTCTGGTGTATTAAAACCAAAATAGAAAATGGAAATAAAATTATTTTCTAGTGGTGTTAGAGTGGCGAGTTTGACAGAATTAATGTGATGTGATAATATACAGTTATGTTAGTTGGACACCTTCATTTTTACTGTTCAAACAAGCAAACACGTGGCCTGGACCTGCTCCAAGGGAGCCAGCTGAAAAACACCTCTCCAAGTGGTACAAAGCTGAAGTTCAGTTCAAGAAGTTTAGTCTGGCTTGAGGGGTGGAGAGAGGCGAAGTTAAGGTGGACTATACATCCGTGCCACTGTGTTTGCTTTGATCTACAGGACCACAGCTTGTGGAACTTCTTGTAGAAATCTCTCGATGGTACCTATTCACCTCTCTCCGAGAAGTTGGTAAAGCAGTAACTTGTTTGACAAGAAAAGGTGAAAGTCCTGTAAAAGCTCCAACTTTTGTCCATTAATTTGCCTTCTATTTTTGGATTTTCCATTCTACAAGCGGGAAAAGGCTTTTCATTTTCTGTTGCACACAGAGAAGCGATTGGCATTCTTGGGTTTTATCCCCATTCCTGCGTTGTATTAGCAAGACAGCTAACCTTTCAAGTTATCTTCAGTGTAACTAACTGTAAAATTGGGATATTAATGCTTAATTGAGATGGGTATGGTAGGGCTTAATTGATTAATATATGTAAAATGTCATGAAATTTGCAGGTGAATGACACTTCAGAAATGTTAGGTATGCCTTTCTTTATATTTTAAAATAACCCGTATAAATAGCACTAAGAACTGATCATTATCAGTTTTTACAAACACATTTACTTATAATCTTTCCACTGAAAGACAAATTATAATACTGCACAGTGAATACAGTTTGAAATAGTAAAAGTAGATGGGGATTAACACGCGTTTCCATTCACTAGAAGGAGAAGATGAATGGTAATAAAATTTCCTTGTAGATAAAACTTTGAAAATATTATTTTCAATATGTCAGTTTATGGGCCCGTATGATGAAAATATATATATTCATGTAAGCAGTAGTTAAGCTCAAAATAGAATCTCTAAAATCTTTCAGTGGCCTTGTCAAGTCTTCTTTTTTCTCTCTTACCTCTTTAGTTGCTGATGACTGGTTTGCTCTTTGTTTTTTCTGCTTAAACAGAACAATTTGTGGTTAGTACTATAAAACAGACTCCCTCAAAACTTTCAGGTAACAGAAGATTTTCAGACTTGTGGTTATTTTATAACTAGAATTTCTTTCTGTTTGTGATGGTGTGATGTGAAGTTCTGTAACTTCATTAACGTACACATTTCTTGATAATGAAAAATTAACAGTAGGAAAGAACAGAATTTAATATCTTGCTATCCTTTCATTTGATTTAACATATGGAATAAGCAGAAATACTCTCCACACTGCTGCATCTTTGAGGTAATTTCACCAAGTTGGTTTTTTTTCTCCACAAAGAGTTTAATGTTTTTTCAACCCCACTTTTTAAAGTCAGACTTGTACTAAATGTAAGGTCAAAGAAAGAAGAGAAAAGTATCCAAGTTAGCCATTAGGTCCAAGTTAGTCAGGATTTTTTAGAAGAGGCTCCACGTGCTGTATCTGATGCGCATGTGAAACTGCATTTTGAGACGACCCGGCTTCAGTGCCGTGTTTGGGGGAAACCTTTCCTGCCTGTGTATCGGCAGCAGCATGTGACCCACCGTGCACGTTCTCAAGAGAAGATAATGAAGTTTCAATTCTTAAACAGCTTAGTAAATTATCAATAAATATTTTAATAGGAGGTTAATGAATTGACATAAGGTTAAACAAGCCGGCAGACATTGCTTATAGCCTTCCATGACTGCTACTGCATAACCTCTTCTTCAACACGTGGTTCTCAGGCTGTGAAATTTTGAAGTTTCTCTTAATTACTGGTTAGAGGTGCTTTGAAAACTATTTACAAACAGAACCTTCTTAGAAAGCACAGCCTAATGGTCATTTCTTTCTTTTTCTTCCTGTTTTAGTATGGAAGTCTAAGACAGCTGACAAACTGGGAAATAATGCTAGAAACTTGGCTGGCTAATGTGGATATTTCTATCCCTTCATCACGAGAATTAACTGTTCGCATTTCTCAAGAGTTCTGAGCTGAGGATAAAGTAGTTTTTGTTGGTTACTGCCAGTTCTCTAAGAGCTCACTTTGCAAAGCTGTGTTTTATTCCTCTGTCCTGTAGTCCTGAGCCATGATATTTGTTATGACAGCTTCCTTTTTGCTGGGTTCTGTCACATAAATCGAGTTACTCCACCAAAAATAAACGAAGTCATGGGGTTCTTTTTTTCCACAGAGAGGAAGACAATTAATTTGCAAAAGTTTTATGAATAATAATATTTTTAACTTCCTGAACCTTTTTTCTTCGGCTTGGTATGAAGTCTTTTGTAATATTGTTGTCACTGAATTTAAAAACAGCATCGTCCGTGACTAAATCTCTTTTACCCTTCACTTTTCATTACAGAGTTCACCCAGCCCTGTCTTAACAAGGTACAGAATCTTCAGTAAGTGACCCAAATGTAGCATGGTTGTCTAACTAACTACATAATCACGTGAACTATTATGTCACTCAGATCCACTAGTATAACCATTACCAGAAAGAAATCCCAAACCAGAGCCCTATGGTGTTTTTTGGTTTTGGCAAGTTAGTGGTATTGAAATATGTTACGCTGTCAACTTTGAAATTAAAGACCTTCCACCGTCACAGTGTGACTCATGCTCTCTCAGTTCTGCTCTGGAGACGAAGCCTGGGAGAGTCTGACGTGTTTTTATTCTCCATGTCCATTCAATCACTGCCTTTTTTTGCAAATATGGAACTCTGGTATCTGTTTCTATGCTGATTTTATAATGTGGACATCTCTCTGCTGGGCCTGAAATAGTTTGTTCATAATTAGTCATATAAGTTATCCAACACCATCAGCTGAAAGTAGCTTTACTCGTCTGACGGGGATTTTCAGCGTGGAAAGCTTTATATTATACTGTTAACAGTCCCATCTTCATCTTTACTTGACGGCGACAATTACTAATCCGAAGCTGTGAACTGTCCTCTTGTGATTGTGGAAATAGTCCCTAGTATGATGGCCAACTATCAGCGTATTTTTGGATACTTTTCTGTGTATGGAGTCAAAGTTGGATTCCAAAAGTAAGACAAGAATTTCCTTAAGTTTAGCATTGGTCTGTCTCTAATCATCTCTGCAGTATAAACAGGAAGTTTCTTTGGTTTTAGTCTGCTGTTTCTTTAGTGTTTCTCACCAAAAGAAGGCTTATCAAAATATTTTTTTGTTGTTGTTATTTGGACAGATGGCTTGGAGACTAAAACATAACATGCAGCTAATGGAGCACCACTCTGTTCTCAATGAACGAAGCATTGCGTTGGCTCAGCTTCTTTCCTTCTTTCCACTTTCCAGCTCCGCTAGTGAGAAGGGTCTAGAAGAACAGGTTTTTGGAAAGCAGTGGGATAGTGTTTGAAAAGTTGTAGTCACAGGACCGCTTGCCCCACAAGTTGGAATTCTTTCTCTGTATTTCCTGTTCACAGTAATGCTGTTTTCTTGTTAAAGAGCAGTTCCTGCAGAAAATACCTTCCCAACTGTGCGGGGCTCCTTTCTTCTTCCACTAGCTTACACGTGATTTTCCAGTTGTTGATGATCTGAACGCTGTGTGACTGAGTTATGCTAGATGCAGGACTGGAGAACTTGGAACAAAAACGGCTTGGAGGACCAGCAGGTAGCGTAGAGTCTACAGTTAGGCTCTCTTTCTGCTTCATCTTTCCTAGGAAAGGGGATTGTGCATGTTACTGGATTTGAAGGATTTCTAAGTCAGTGTATTTGCATGCCAGGAGAGTAGAAGAGAGGATTTAAACACTAAAGTCACCAGCAGAAAGATTCAAGAAGAGTTAAATTTAACTAAACCACCTTTATTTCCCATGCATTTTCTCTCATTTTCATGAAGTGTAAAACCTGGTTTTTGTAGTTGTCAGGTTTACATATATCTCTCTTAATTCACAATATCTTGCTTGCAGAGACTATACCTCTGTAACTTTCGGCTTTCAGCTCTTCCCTCTTGCATCATGTGCGTGTGAGTTCTTTTCCTAGTGATGTCTCCAGATGATGCAGAATTAATGTGAGCTGAGCTATATTTATCCCTCCTCACCCAGAAGGATGGGTGGATGAAAGTAGTGAGTAATGGGAAAAGTTGCTGTTTAACAAACTGCAGAGGATGGTGCCTTTTGTTTGAGCTCTGTTCTTTCATAGCCATCCAAATTGTTAGCAACTTCCATACATTTCTGTGGGAATCTTTGGGGCTTAAAAGTTATAACAAAAAAAAAAGCAACTGGCTTTAGAACTGAACAGCAGGGAACTAAAACTTTTGCTCCTTAAAATCCAGAAGTTATTCCACGCTGAACTGATGTTGACTGTATACCTGCTTATCTGTTATCTGTGTGGAAGGCTGTGGTTTTGCCCTTTGCCAGTATAACCAGCTCAGAGATGTAAGATTAAAAAATGGGGCCATGAGAAGCAGGGAAGGAACCTGTTTGCTCTGTCAGGTATTCCCACACCTTGGCGTCAACTTCCTGATCACGGAAGCTTCTGTTGGGGTAAAGACACCTGTATTTAGGGGTGCAGGGTCTTGGGGGCATAGGACCCNACAGGACCGCTTGCCCCACAAGTTGGAATTCTTTCTCTGTATTTCCTGTTCACAGTAATGCTGTTTTCTTGTTAAAGAGCAGTTCCTGCAGAAAATACCTTCCCAACTGTGCGGGGCTCCTTTCTTCTTCCACTAGCTTACACGTGATTTTCCAGTTGTTGATGATCTGAACGCTGTGTGACTGAGTTATGCTAGATGCAGGACTGGAGAACTTGGAACAAAAACGGCTTGGAGGACCAGCAGGTAGCGTAGAGTCTACAGTTAGGCTCTCTTTCTGCTTCATCTTTCCTAGGAAAGGGGATTGTGCATGTTACTGGATTTGAAGGATTTCTAAGTCAGTATATTTGCATGCCAGGAGAGTAGAAGAGAGGATTTAAACACTAAAGTCACCAGCAGAAAGATTCAAGAAGAGTTAAATTTAACTAAACCACCTTTATTTCCCATGCATTTTCTCTCATTTTCATGAAGTGTAAAACCTGGTTTTTGTAGTTGTCAGGTTTACATATATCTCTCTTAATTCACAATATCTTGCTTGCAGAGACTATACCTCTGTAACTTTCGGCTTTCAGCTCTTCCCTCTTGCATCATGTGCGTGTGAGTTCTTTTCCTAGTGATGTCTCCAGATGATGCAGAATTAATGTGAGCTGAGCTATATTTATCCCTCCTCACCCAGAAGGATGGGTGGATGAAAGTAGTGAGTAATGGGAAAAGTTGCTGTTTAACAAACTGCAGAGGATGGTGCCTTTTGTTTGAGCTCTGTTCTTTCATAGCCATCCAAATTGTTAGCAACTTCCATACATTTCTGTGGGAATCTTTGGGGCTTAAAAGTTATAACAAAAAAAAAAGCAACTGGCTTTAGAACTGAACAGCAGGGAACTAAAACTTTTGCTCCTTAAAATCCAGAAGTTATTCCACGCTGAACTGATGTTGACTGTATACCTGCTTATCTGTTATCTGTGTGGAAGGCTGTGGTTTTGCCCTTTGCCAGTATAACCAGCTCAGAGATGTAAGATTAAAAAATGGGGCCATGAGAAGCAGGGAAGGAACCTGTTTGCTCTGTCAGGTATTCCCACACCTTGGCGTCAACTTCCTGATCACGGAAGCTTCTGTTGGGGTAAAGACACCTGTATTTAGGGGTGCAGGGTCTTGGGGGCATAGGACCCCTTCCAACATGTATTTTCAATAGTATATGCCTATTTATAGATGAGTCCCTCTTATTACACAGTGTTGTTGGCAAAATAAGATGCAGATTGTTCCTCCTTGCATTAATCAGGTGGATATAGTTCCTTCGGCAAAAAAAGCCCTGCAAAACACCTCTGGCTGGTCTGGCATTTCAGTTCCACAGTGAACTGCCAAGATGGCTAGAACGAGAGAGATCAGCTCAGCCACAAGCTCTTCTGGCCTCTGCAGCCACTTCCTTTGTTGTTTGATCTTTGTATTCAAGCATTTCCTACAATAATTTTGTTTTGTCTTTGTGTGACAGACAGTGCCTGCCCCAGACATTGTAACAGAGACCTGCAACAAGAAAATACCTCGCTGACCTTCTAAAATCGCCAACCTGTTATTCAGAATAGAACTGCAATGCTGTGTGGCCTGAAATTAGACTTTATCCTAGCTTTAATCCTTTTTTCCCCACAGCTCCGATTGTTGCATTTTTATCAGCAAGCAAGCTTCCGTGCACAAAGATGTACAGCTGCTTCAGTATTGCAATTGACTTTCCCACGATAATGCAGCCAAACCAACCTGAAATTCACATCTACGTAATGGATTGTAAGGAAGTGTGGCACTTCAGGTTTGTTCTGAGTCAGTCCTCTTCGGCTTCGAAAAAAAATAATCTGTGTGTATGTGTGCAACATATAATTATAGGAGAAGACATAGCAACCGCTTCCATACAGAGATTGCTGAATTCTTTCAAATTAAAATATTCCTATGATCTTTTATTAAGTGTTCTCTGCCTTCACGGTTAGCAACAGGCCTTTGAAACTTCTCAGGAGGATAATCCCGGCATCCTTTTTGTTGGCTTTATGAAAAAACATTTAGGTTGCATGAATTATGAACTATTGAAAAATACCATTTCTTGGCTTTGGTTTGTGCTATACATTTAGTTTTGGCAATGTGTCAGAATCCTGCAATAATCTACAGAGCTTGTGGATGCCCCGTTTCAGCATTTCTTTCTTCTGGGTTGGACACGCGGAGAATCATAATCACCCTTCAGTTCGGAATAGCCTTTTACCGCAAG
Source organism: Pluvianellus socialis (assembly GCA_013400795.1). Taxonomy (NCBI): domain Eukaryota; kingdom Metazoa; phylum Chordata; class Aves; order Charadriiformes; family Charadriidae; genus Pluvianellus; species Pluvianellus socialis. Next base: position 26,554 of record VZTS01012949.1, read on the forward strand.
CATTGTCCACTGGCAGCAAAGAAATGATGGCTCTACATGAGCTTCTTTTCCTGACTGGAAATAATAATTTTTACTGCATAATAACTACTGTGCATTTACACCGAATAGGATAAACCAAGACAGTACTGTCTACAGTTAGGGTATCAGCCTAGGTCTTGAGAGTTGTAGGTTCAGTTGCCTAGCTGACTACAGATAACGAACACAAGTTTTTATACAAATAAATCGGCCTTTCTGCGCCTCAGTTCCTTTTCTGTTGGATAGGAAGAAGAGGATTTTTCTTCATAGGATGACAATCAATGCATTAAAAATGCTAGGTGCTTTGGTAATGCAGTGCATTGAACAACTTTGTGATATTTTACCTGGTTGAGTTAAATTTACCTTGCTCTGTTCATTCTATAGTCTAAAGGAAACAGACTCCCATATATTAAACAAAAAACCAACAAAAACCAACCCTGTACCATAACATATATTATGAGAAGGCAGAATTAAATTGCACAATTAATTGTTGCTATGTCTTAGTTGTTGAGCGCGTCACTTATTAAATTTAATTCTAGCCTAATAGCTATATATGTTACATAATGTAACATAGGGGTATTTTTAATTGTATTTGGTTGACAAAACTGTCATTAACTTCAGTGGAAACTAGATGAGATTACTGGATAAAAGTTTCAGGAAAGTCGTGTTGTTTTTTTTTTTTCCTTCTGTCATCAAAGCTTTTAGGTTGTTCTGGCTTTTGAAAACTCTTAGCTTACAGTATATTGCATTATAAAGCCTATACAAAAACTTACATTAAAAGAATGCTAACGAGGTTACAAAGCAAAGCTTCCTAAAGACATCAGAAAATGCTGAACGTCAAGGTACCTTTGCAGTAAAACAGTAAGAGAGCTTATGTCAGAGCTGCATTCGTTCACAAGCACCACGGAGCCTCACTGTGCTCATACCATACTGATGCCATATAATAGGAAAATAATAATTAAATGTATCCCAGAGGTGGTTTTAGACATAATTCTGCTTTGCTTGTGGACGGGGGAGGAATCAAAGAGCCAAAATGCTAGCGTTTTTCTTAGGAAGTGTATCAGATTGGACACTGTGCTTTTGTGTTGCAGGAAAAGATAAAAAAGCAAAAACTCTAGATGAAAGTAACAATATTAGCCCTCTTTTCTCTTGTAGGAGTCTCCACAAGATGGAAAAGTGTAAATCAAGGCTATTAGTTAATAGCAGGAAACTCAAAGCAAACTGAGAGGTATTGCATGGGCCCGTGGTATTATGGGATAACCTTTTTTCACTGGCTGCTTTTCTGGACAAATGTTATCCTCCAGAGTTTCAAACACATGCGTGTAGGCATAGGCTTCCGGGGCGAAAAAAACCCCAACCAACCAAACCAAACCCAATCACTCTACTGTCATTTTAGTTCAGCAGCAGAAAAACCCCAAATTTGTATGTTCTTATCTGATAGCACTATATCACCCTGTCACACTAACAGAGTTCAGGAAAAGGTGTGCTAGTGTATTGAGTGCACACGCATAACTTGCTTTTCAGATCCCTTTGGCTCGTTTTTTTGTTGGCTGTTAAATGTCTTTGTAAGTGGAAATAAAAGAAATAGGTTGGAGATGGGAAAAGAGAAACTTGATTTCCAGCACTTCAGCTTAGGAATGGCAAAGACACCATCATTACTGTATTTCTTTCTGTCTTTGTCAATAAGATTAAACTACATACTTTGTTATATTTTATCTTCTTTCCGTTGTGTTTATTTTTTTTCTGTGTGTTTCACAGCAGAGAGTGCTAGTGATGCTATTTCCTAGGAGACATCCGAAGTTATTAGTTTGGACATTAAACACCATCCTTAACTGTCCGCGATTAAAAACAGGTATAAGCGAAGCCATGTATGAATAAAATGTTCCTCTGCTAATATGGACAAAAATGTCTGTACAACAATCAATCTCTTACAGCTAAATGGATTCAGTTTGTATTAAACATTGTATTGCTATGGATACTTACCAACAAATATTTTGAAACAACATTTTCATTGTGAGCATCAACAGAATGAGTTATGTGGGTAAACTCAGCCAAATTTACTGATGGTCAAGTTGGAAGAATTCTGTGACTTGGCTGGGAATTTTTTTTTTCCTGAAATGTTTTGCTTCAGAAAACTCAGTTTGTTCAAGCACACTTTTTTGTCAGGAGACATTATATAGATATTTTAAAGAAGATAATACATTGTTTGGCTTACTCTGAAGTGTAAGATGATGGCATTCACGCGCATGCAGATATACCTGCATAGTATGCTGTAAGCTGGAAAACGGATCATTTTGATTAACTCTGAAATATTTTTATAACTTCCAGTTACTAAAACATTCAGGATTGCTACTTTTCCGCTTCTAAACCTTCAGTGTGCTTGTAAGACAGGAAAACAATTGTATACGTAGGGTTTATATAAAATTATGTGATTCATTTGGTGCTGTGACACATTTACCGGCATATATTTTAATCAGTTGGTCAATGAGGTTTCATAATTGTAGCTGTGTATACATTTTAGGTGAATGACTGCTAAAATTACTTAAAGCTTTGTTATTATGTGAAGAACTTGGAAAAAAGGACAAATCTGACAGGTGTCTACCATGGTGCCAATACATTGCTTCCCCATTCTTTGGAGGATGCTTTATAGGTATTATTTTGAACATCTCGTACCCTTTATTCAAGGAATGGGTCCGCTCAATTTGTAATATATATGTCTGTATATAAAAGAAAACATACTGAGCATATGAATAACTCATTTACTGCAACTATACACAAGAAAACTTCATTTATTTATTTATTTTAAATGTTTGCTTTGTCTGTATGTAACTTGTATATCAGGCGGTATTGGATATATTTTTTTAAAATCCAAGGAAATTGCATTTGAACGGCCCATACAGAAGTGCTACCTTCTGCTTCTAATTGTGCGGCAAAACCGGTAATTTAAATAAACAAGCGCTTTTTATATGTAAAAAAAGACACTTCAAAGGTCAGCTAAGCCCCACTGTCATATAAATTATTTCTACCTGTACAAAGAATCCTTACCAAACTTTCAGCTTCTAAGCAACCACCACCAAAAATATATTCTGTAAGTACAAACTTAGTCCTCTGAAGCTTTACTCGTATAGGCAGCTCTATCAGAGCTAAAGAAAACATTCAGCTGATTCAGGCTGTGCGGGGCCAGGACTCAGGAAGGTAGTGTTTCGGGATGCTCAGAAGAATAAATATATATTGTAAGGTGAAAAACATTCTAAAACCAGAGGCAGCCTCGCAATCATTCGGAGTCTGTGTTGCAAAGTGACACTGATGATCAGCAGGCTCAAAAGCGAAAAAAGCCCTCCTGTATTTATATAGCACTGTAATGTATTTTACCTTCGTAATAACATGAGGCACAAACTAATGAGCACATTGACTCATACGTTTGAAATCCGAGACAATGCTATAACTTCGTTACCATTTCAGATTAGATGTTTTAAAATACTCCTTCAGTGGTAGACAGTTGCAGCTGTGAGTTTTCATTCCTTTTGAAAATCATGTGCAGGTGATGGGGTGCTTAGAAATTAAGCAATAAAACAGAGACTCCGAAAAAACTAAGTTTGAGAAATTTGCCAATCATCCTGTAGGAAACTGGCAGCAGAATTAGGAGTTTCAAGATATAAGTTTTCAACGTCTAGGGAAGCATCATAACAAGACAGTCATCTCTCTTCTCCATCCCTCTCTTCTCGAGAGTTTTGTTTTTCACTTGCTGTACAGGGTAACAGGCCCTTGTTGTCACCGCGGTCGGTAGCGCTCCCTGTTTGTTACACACCACGGGATTCGGATCTATTATTTTATCCATGGTAGATAATAATCTAGGCCATGTCTGCACAAGAAAACACTGAACTGGTTTCAAAGGAATGATTATAAGCCAGATGCACTTAAAACAGTTTGCCCCCTCCTTAAGTTGTTTTCGTAATTTACAAAATTCAGCTCAACCGATTGAAGAGATGATAAAGTCAATTTAAGTCACCCGGTTTAGGGAGCTGCACCTCCAACTTCTCCCTCTAGACAAGGTCTTGCCGAGGAAGTAGGAGGATCAATGGCAGGTTAATGCAATTGGCAATGTAAGAAGCTGGAAAAAACAGACGGCTTATTATTTGCGCGTGCTATTTTGTAAACTGTTCAGGCAGGAATTTTTTCGTCGTAGGTATCTCTAAAGTGACAACTAACAGTCTACTAAAATTAATACTAATAATGTAGATAATGATGTGCTAAATTGTTTTCAATATAGTTACTCCAATTTCACAGGAGTGTGGCACTGAACTGAATTGACTCCATTAAGACAAGTACAGGTAACTATAGCAGTTGGGCCACTTGTGCCTTGAGCTGGCTGCCTTCGTGCTGCTGGGAACCGCGTGCCTGGAACTAGAGATGAAAAGAGGGACATGCAGGAAGAGGAGAATGCATTGCTTTGTTTAAATTTACTGTTCACGTAGTACTTATTTTCCTTGGCATACGTTGTTTGCTATATAATCCAATAAATAAATAGAGGCACCGATTGTTTGAAGCATGCTGAGTGATGACCTGAACTAGCCAGTATGCCTTGATGGAGAACTCTCACTCAGAGACACAGAACTCTTATTCATCAGTGAGGGTCGGGCTTGTTTGCTGTGGATGAAGGGTCTGTCTTACTCGATACAGGGGAAATTAGATCCATGCAAAGCAACCGAGTGATTTGTTCATTGACCGTGGTTTGGTTTTTTTACATGTCGGCCCATTTCTGTCCTTAGCACAATACGGTAAAATAACATGGATGAAAAAGCGGTACAAAACGCTTTTTTCCTCGGCTGTTTGCTCTGTGTCTCCTGTCCAGCGCTCAGCGTCGAGGGAGGAATGGCTCTAGGGAAGGTGGAGTGCCCCATCCGTACCAGGAGTTTATTCTGTGGATATTGAGAGGCAGAGCAGCCAGCACAGCCGTGTAAACTGCAGAAAGCGGTTTGCAGTGTAGCATGTGAATCCTCCTGGAGCTCATTTCCCCTCGCAGCACGTGCCTCTGCGTTGGGCAGGCGCGAGTTATGCTGTATTAGCAATAAAGGGGAGGGAAGAGCTGGATTTTCCAAGGTGCTAAGGCAGCTGAGGAGGTAGGCAGAGCACTAATAGGATTTAGGATCCACGCCTGGGAAACCTAAGCGCCTTTGAAAGTCTCACATGAAATTCTTAGAGAAAACCTTTGCTTTGCCTGCTCTGCCGAACCAGTGATGAGCTGCCAGCGCGCCATGGTTTGAACTGGCCAAATCCTCCTGCCCTGGAAGGACTGGTTTGGCGGGTGCTTCTCCTTGTCCCAAAGGCTGTTCCCGTTTCCACGCAAACTGCCCCGTGTTCTCCGGCCGGGACACCCCGCCGCGGGGATGCGGGCCCTCCTGCGGGGCCGCGCATCTCCCCGGAGCCGAGTCGCGCCTTTTGCCCCGACCGAGGGGCCGCTCCGCTCGGGCCGGCCCTGCGGCTCCCCCCGCTGCGAACGCGCCGCTCCCGGCGCTTAAAGGCGGCGGCCGGACCCCCGCCCCGCGCCCTCGCCTCCGCCGGCGGCGCCTCGGG
>VZTS01012949.1:32404-133042 GCA_013400795.1 Pluvianellus socialis
GAGCTCCGGAACCGCCCCCCCCCTCGGGTCTGAGCCGGCTGCGGGCATCGAGCGAGGGGCTGGAGCGCGCCGTGTTGTTCCTGCGGAGAGCAAACCCTCTGTATGTTCCCTCTTCCTTAAAGAGAGGAGTTGGGGAGCGACCCAAACCCTGGTGGCCTTTAACCAGCGCCTTATTTGGCGACTGGAGAATTTTCTGGCTGGGAATTGATACCCCTACTGCTGAACCTGTGACTAAACTAGCGATTCTGCCCTCTCCTCCCCCCCCCCAAAAAAAAAAAAAAAAAAAAAAAAGGGGGGGGAAAAAAAAAAAGGAGGGGGAAAAAAAAAAAGGGGTAAATGAAGCATGTCTTCTTTTTGAAGATGGTTTGCCATTAAGCCAGGCTGCTGCCCATCTAATTGCTTCTTTAATCTGGTCGCTGTTTCTGGGTGGAATGCATGTAAACGCGTGTGCGATGTGGGGGCCCTTGGCTCCTTCTGCAGCGGCTGCAGGAAATGGTTCCTGTGGTCTCTCCTGTGGTGCACCGGGGCACTGAGGAACACGCTGCCCCGAGCCCCGCCAGTCAAGCCTGGTCGTACTTTGGCTGTGTGCCTAGCGTACGATCTTCCAACAACGTCGAGGAAAACATAACGCTCGACTGACTGGAAATATTCTCCAGCTGTAATTCCCGTCGATGGAAGGGAATATGCAGTATCTAGAGTTCATACATGACCTATTTGTTGACAGTCTTTACTAAAGATGTTACTTTATGAGTTACTAAGATTACAATGTCATTGTGAGATGATTGCGGAGATTAAATGGCAATAGCTGCTGCAGCTAAAGCAGGAGAGAGGTGCAACTGCTATTGACTGGTTGAGTTATGCTTTAAATACTTTGTAAAAAATGTATTTTTTTCCTGAATTACATGCAGAGTCTGCAAGAATGTGTGAAGTGTCCATAGCCTATCTGATGCTGGGCTTTGTGGGAAACTCTGAACGTTTCAGTGGGATACTGAGCAGGGCACCAGTAATAAGAATGATTGTCTGTGACCAACCTGTAGTAGATTTAAGTTGGAGAATTAGGCAATGGAAACATCGACATCCAGTTTTCAATCCCATGTGATGTTCTGTGACTGGTATAGAAAAATTTAAGAGATCTCCTGTTACTGACGTGCCTTGGACTCAAAGAGCTGAGGAGTCTTGGGAGAAGTATGCTTGCTCTCATCTCCCGGTGATGACGTCTCTGGATACGTACTTGAAAGCCCATGCTCATTTTGAGGGTGTTTGGGATGAATGCAAAAGGAAGAATACTGAACTATGTACATTTTATTGTTTTCTGCATAAACGGTTTTGAGCTGAAGGAATGAAAAGGAAGAAAAGTTATTCTTCTGTTGTCCTGACTGCTGAAGTCTTGTTTTGTATCAGCATTGTTCAAGGATTAAAGAGCAGAAGAGTGGGGAAATGACTCTTGCAAACTGGTTCCAAAAGGCTGATCGTGTGTTGCGTCGCTGGCAGTTACCGCTGTTCTTACAGCATAGAGCGTTCGTGGTGCTCTGAAGCAAGTTCATGTATGTGGGGTTACAGAGATCTGAAGTTGAATGCTCTTTGTGTATTTTGTGGGAAAAAAATAAATCCATTTGTTTTGAATTGAAAAAGGTGCCTGTACCATGAGTCTGCTGAAGTGGACTTAGTGGAAATAAAATTCCTTTTACAAGGCCTCAGCGTTAAAAGGTCATGACAACCATATTTCATCTGCAAACGTGGCCTTGAATGATCTGTTTGTACCAGTTCTGCAATTATATCTGTATATTATAACAGTTCCAAGACTGAAGCTTTGCAACATTTTGTGTATTTTGCCTCCTGTGTGCTCCAAAACACGTCTGTATGAACTTTTTTCCTTCAACTTTTGTTCTTGTGGAGCAAGAACGTTTATGGCCAGGTAAGTTTCTGAAGCCGTGGGAATGCAGGTCGGAGTCCCCTGCTCCTTTTCCACCGCTCCTGCCGGGGTGGAAAGCGAAGTGGTGGTCTGTGCTCTAGCTGTGTTTGCTCAAGATGGTCTTGCACTCCTAGTGCTAATAGGCTTCGTACTTTAGTAATTTCTATTTCATGACCTAAATGCTTAATCCAAAGTGTTATTCTGTCATTAATGTAGTGTCTTTCCAAGGGCTTGTGAGCGTTAGTTTGAAGAGAACTGCCATTCAGTGAAGAATGAAGCAATTCTTGTATGCATACCTGCATGTGTGTTTTAAAGTGCGTTGTAGTTGTCTTGGATGAAAACTGGAGGAAAAACCCCCACATATTTAATGCAATAAATTCTGCAAAACGGTTTCTGTTATGTTCAAACCATTAGGATGCCAACTACCCAAAATAGTTCCTTTCCCTTATGTTTGCTGAAGTCACGTGTGTGTCTGGTAGCGGAATTTATTGTGAGAGGTTTAAGAAGGGGAAGAAGTTGTTAAACTGAGCTTCAAGCTACCTGTTTTCTGCTCATAAAAATTATTTCACTCTTGTCAGCTTTATCTGTTGAAGTTATTGAACAAAGTGAATTAAATGGGATGCGATATAGTATTATCAGATTGCAATCATTTTCACAGTGCAAGAGACTGGGCTCACTTGCAGAAGTCCATACTGGCAGCCTGTTCTGCAGAGGAGTCTCTGTTTTAGCAGAAAGTGAGATGCTATCCAAATAGAGTTTGACTGAGTTTTTTGCATTCTTTTCATCTTAACATCGTTTAGATCATTGGGTGCGGTCTTGAAATTGACTATATATTAAATATTTAGATAATAGCAATATCTTACAGAGTGTGGTGTAACAGCAATGAAATCTACCTAACTGGTAAGTTGCTATTTAAGGGCAACTAAGATTTCTTTAGCGCAAAACTTGAGATGTCAGTGTTTATACTCTCATTTTGAACACTGGGACAGTGAGCCAATATGGATATATAGAATTCCTGACCATAGATTTGTCAGACTTTGTGAGGATTCTCGGAAGAAATCAAACCAGAGACTTCTAAAAGAGTACAGCAGAGATAATAGGAAAAGTTTAGCTGTTTTATTGTTGGTGTTTTCCTGGAAATATTATCGCTTGCTTCATCCTAGCTAAAAATACTAATAATAATTAAAAAACCCTCTCTGAGTAGACTGCAATATTGCTGCCACTGATTCTTCCTGTGTTTGTTAAAGGTGTGTTAGATGGGCTGGTAGGAAAAAGGAGACAGACATTGCCGAATAGTTTGGGTATAAAGAGAAGCGTAATCGAAGCCAGAAATCTTTAAGACTTACGTGACTGTCTGAAAAATGCTTGGTTTTTCAGATCTTGGGCTTTTCAGCCCTTGCTCTGTCCCTAGCACATCACTGGGCATAATAATCTGCCCAAGGAATGGTTGTGAGAACGGATTGACAGTACGCTGTTTTGGTATTTCTGGACCAAACTTTCCAAAGTGATCTTCTAGTGTGTTGTATACCAGGAGGCAAACTAGCAAGTCCTTTGAATGGCTGCTCAGCTTTCAAAAAAAAAATAATTCTGGAGCGTATCAGAATGGTAGTACAAAGTAACGTTAGATTAAAGTATTAACAGTGGAATAGAAGAAAGGTGATGTGTTTGATCAAATTATTTTTACCTGAAGTGAAACAGCACCTTGTATGTAAGACTGTAGATGTAATAACTATTAAGCTGATTGCATCAATAGGAAAATGAGATTGTGATAGACCCTATAGCAGTAAAACTGATGTAGCTTAAAGCTGTAATGAATATTTACTAAATTGTATGTTGTCTTTAGAACAAGGAGGTGGAATCTGGACAGGAAACTAAATTATCCACTCTCAAAGTGTTTCCTTTTTGTTTCCAATTCTCAGGTGTCCTACATTAGTCAGGACTGTGAAGAAATTCCAGAATTCTTAGGAAGAATATATGGACATATGGCGAAAAGGCTAGACCTTAGCTTCAACTTGTTAAGGTATGTGGCAATGTATAGATTTTTCAAGTGCAATATGGGACATCAAATACAAAAATAGAATATTTAATTTATTTTCTTTTTCAAAGTAGAAACATAGATGTATGTCGGGTACATTTGTTGTTATCAAGTCGGCAACACTGTGTTATAGGCAACGTTTGTCTCCTTTTCTTGCACACTTGGAACATGAATAACCAGGTGAGTCTGGAAATTTCTCATGTTAACATGAGCACTGCCCGATGAGGAGCTTACACTTTATTTTCTGCTCAAAATGCAAAATAAGCGTCATTACCTGAAGAAGTGAAGAATGGAGTCAAACGTGAATTGTTCTTAACCAAAATGCAGGTAAGTCTGTGATTCTCTGCCTTCTTTTTGTTTGTAGGTTTCTGGTTCTTACTGTAAATGGCTTGTAATACTCTTTTCCCGGATGATGTGGTTTTGTTGTATGATTTTATTTTTGAGCAGCTGTGTAGTTAAGTGTTAAAACTAAGTGCAGTTAGAATTTATAAATAAATTCCAATTATTTTTATATTTGGATGGATTTAGAACGTTATGGTGTTCCCATTAGTTATTACAGTATCTTTTTTAATGTAATCCTTGTGAGAGCCTGGTGAGGTTCACCAGAGTATCTTTCACGTTGGCAACTGTAGGTAAGGAGGGAGAAAGGAATGAAGTGGAGTTGTCTGCTTAAGAAAAGCATAGTTTTTCAGTGGTGGGGTTGAACTCTTCTGAGTTTTCCTTTTACTTTATTGAGGGTAAGCTTTGAGTCTGCCTGTAAGGAGTAAGACAGATAAAAGAGGAGTAAGACAGATAAAAGTAGTGGGCTGGTGCTTTGTTCTCCTAGGGGTAACAACCGCTGGTTTTGACTTACTTAACAGTCATAAATGTTATCTCGGAATGACCTATTCCTGCGTGCAAGAGGTAGCAGAGCAAAGGAGGCACTAAACAATCCGTGGGTTGTTACTGTCTTATACTTGTGTCTGATGACTCTGCACCTGTGGAAACCGTAATCAGAAGAGAGAATTTTTCTGGGGCACAGAATTGAATGGGCATTTTTTGCGTTTTGTCATGAAGATAATACAAGTTCTGCACGTGTACTCAGATTCAACATGTCATCAACAAGATGCTCCTTGATACCTCTGGAAGTGCTGCCTCTGGGGAAAAAAAGAATTTGTTTATTTCATTTAATGCGCGATTTGAAGAACAGTTCCTCTGAGTTTGTGTTATTTCTTAATGCGAAATTTTAACAGTAGATCTAGATGTAAAATACCACTTTAAAACTTGACATCATTAGTTCTTTTTTTCATGGATGGAGAGCTTAATTGGTGGCGTATTTCTCATATCTGTGTTTTCACTCCTTCTTCCCTTCCTTACTTAAACCACTGTCACTTATCCTTTCTTTCAGAAGGGATATGATTTGGTCTCATTGGGGTTTGGGGGTGTGTGTGTGGGGCAAGCGTGTTCAAATCTCCTGTGGGGAAATGTGAGAGAAAGTGCTAGTTTTTTGGGTAGCTGCAACCAACTTTTGATGTAGGATAGCCTGCTGTTGTAAAGCTGTAAAAGTATTCTAAGGCCACAAAGATGTGGGGAAAGGAGAGAGGTGGGGTAGGGTTTTTTTTTTTTCTTTTTTTACCTTAAGGAAGCTCATACTAAATGTGACGAGAGCAGTAATGTTTTCTTATTTGAGCTGTGATAATTATACTAAGCATACAGAAACTAAGTATTTATTACACAGTTGCTGTTCAGACTGGTCTGCGCTAATATATGAGCGCTGTGCCTGTATGTTATAGAGAGTCAGATAAGGTAGAGGGTAAATGTCGTAGCCTGAAATGAATGTGAATCTACAAGAGATGTCTTGGGTAGCTGTTTAAGCGAGTGTAAACAGCAAGATCGTTATCATCTTCTTTAAACAAATATTATTGCTTGAAAAATCTGACAATGACTGTATAGTGATTAGTTTTATGATTTTTATCAGTGAATGCTGATCTTAAAAAGTTCAGTGTGTTGTTTTCAGTGGGGAAGAAACTAAACTTAAGCCTCTTTAAAAAGGAGTTTGATTTTTTTTCGAGAGAAGCCTGCTATCTAAAGGCATAACTTCATGAGTGAAGAATACCAAGGGTGATCAAAATCTAGAAGCAGATAAAGAGAATATTGGGCTTTGCTGGCACAATGGTTATTTGCAGTAAAGATGTTAGTTTGCATTATAATAGGATACGTTGTTAGATGAGTGTGTGTGTTCTTTGTGGGGGGGGGAAGTCAGAGGTCACTAATTTTTTAGCCTGTATTTAGGCCAGAGAAATGCTGAAATATTCACCAGTTACCTGTTGTCAGGGTTAAGCAGTAAATAAGTACTTAGCCACTTTTTTTTTTAAATGATGTTTTGCTTATAAGGTTTCTGTGTCCTATCCTCTGTAAGTATGGCTACTGCCAAGTGTATTTTGGGAAGAAATACACTCCTCCTGTAGCAGGCAATAAATTTTGTTACGTAAAAGCGTCAATAGTACTTCTGACAACATAACAATGACATGAAGAATTTAAGAAGTTGAACATAGAGGGAAGATTTTTTAATTTTGTGTGCAGCAGTATTTGCAGTGCTGTTATTTGGTGCTGTCATGGGTGTAGTTGCATGGAGAGAGAGAGCTCTCTGTCGTAGTATCGTGGTCAGCTTTGTGGTCAGCTGGCAACAAACTCTTCTTGCAGGACAGTGCTGTCCTTTCTGAGCCAGAAGGTGCGCGCAGTTGCAGACTTGCGGTCTTTTCGGTGCCTGCACACACGGGCTTATTCACGTAAGAGACTCTTACCGGAAAAATGCATTTATACTGCATGATACAGATGTCACAAAACTTTCTTATGCAACTTACATAACGCAATACTTCATTGAACAACTGCTGTAGTGGATTGTACTGCCTTTGATACCACTGTAACGTAGCTAACTTTATTGCAAAAGTCAGGGTAGAGCCACATAAGTTATTTTGCCGTTTAAGGCTTTCTGCAGTGAATGTGTGTTTTCGGAGACTTGTCCAGGTATACTGGAGAAAAGGTCACAAGACGGACTGATGCTCTTAGTAAAGCGGGGAAGAATTAGTCTAACGTGCTGTATTTTGTGATTTACATGCAAACAACTTTTGCCAAGGTTGTCCCATAATAACATACTCCAAGAGACGCTGTTGTGTCTTTCTAGGAAATAGAGCTTGTTGTTTTGTGCAAACCAAGGAGTTCCACCCCCTCGCCCCCAGCCCCCTTTTTTTAAAAAAAAACCAAACTTGTTCAGTTGATACACATTTGGATAATAATTTTAAACAAATTAAGGATATCTTCTAATTAATTATTGGCTGTTATGGCACTTTGGTCTGTCTTTTTCTGCAAAGAAGAGTAATTATGTGGATTCAGTGTTCTTATGTGTGGTGGTTTTGTTACTCAGATTTCTCCAATTTTTTTCTTTTTGGGTGTGACGTAAACACATAAATGTACACAGGACTGGAGAACTAGGAGGAGGGGAGGGTTGTCATTAGTTCTTTTGTATTGGTAATTTAATACAGAGGAAAAATGTATAATTTTTTTTATCAGTTTTTTTTTTCTGACTTCAGAGCTCTTCCCAGGCTAGAGCCCCTTCTTCTTTAATAAAGAAAAATTAGGGCCTGTATAGATGCTTAATTGTCTTTGCATCAGGTGTGGTAAATGTAATGACAACACTTGGTTAAAGAATCAAAAAAAGTTGCTCTTCAAGACAATTGTCTTTATTCTGTGCCTTTTTCCACGAACTAGTGTCTGGCCTTGATTACCCCGAGGGATACACGGATCCAGCTCTCTCTCTTCGGGCAGCCAAAGCAAAGGGACTGTTGCCAGTCGCACTGGTTATGCCTCTCCCCTTTTCCCTTGGAGGGGAAGGAAAGACAGAAGTGAAGGGCAAAAGGGAACTTTTTATAGGGATGTTGAGGGTGGAGGAGGGGAAAGAAGAGTAACAGCAATTTGTTATGGCAAAGGGAAAACTGGTGTGTGTTTAAAAGCGTGCTAGTTGTGATCAGCGAGGTACAGTGCCACTGGATTGCCTCTTGTTTACACCTCTACCAGATGGAAACCCTTCAGCCCCAGACCACTATAGTCCACTTGTGAATTATTTCTTCTCGTGCTATTTTCCTTACAGTCTTTGTTTTAATAGTTTCTAACGTCTTTTGTTTCCTTTTGGGACTAACAGAGGGTTGTGAAGAAGATAGAGCCAAGCTCTTGTCAGATGTACGGCAAAAAAACCAAGAGGCAGTTGTCACAGGTTGCAGCAAGGGAATTTCCAAGTGTTTGTGAGGAAAGGCTTCATGAGGAGAAAGGTTGAGTGGAAGAGGTGGCCTCCATCCTGTGGGATCTCCATCATGGGTAATATTCAAAGCGCAGCTGGACAAAGCCCCAGGTAACCTAATCTACCTTTGAAATTGCCCTGCTCTGAGCAGGGGATTGGACTAGGTGACCTGTAGATGCCCCTTCTGACCTAAATTATACCATGATTCTGCACCTTTATTGGTGTGGTCATCATAAAATGGCCTGAGTTGTAGCAGTTCTTTTGCTTTGATATTGGTAGTGATTTCCAGCTATTTTGAAAATGAACCATTTACACTGTGTATTTTCAATAAGGGACGCTGTAGGAGCAAAGATGTTTTGCTTCGGAAATCTGCTCCTGAGTCTCTCCTGGCAAGTGTGTTTGATAGCCTTCCCTGATAACAGAGCACTGGAAAGGCCCCTATTTTGTTTCCTAGTATGTGGAAAGTATTCCTCAGTTCCCATTTAATGAAAGCACAGGGTGCGGGAAGGGATGTGCCAATGTTAGTGTTACTGGGAGGTTTTGCTGAACAGGATTTCGAGGGGGAGTGAAAAACTCTTGTTGATCATTGGAAGTTAAAGATCTAATTGGAAAAAAAAAAATCACTGATGAAGGAAAGAAAGGAAAAAGTAGAAAGGATGTAATGTAGGTAGGAAGCGGAGATTTGGATGAAATACAATGTAATGTAGGTAGGAAGTGGAGATTTGGATGAAATACAAAGATACTTTTTTTTTTAGATACATCCTGCTGTCTTACGGAGAGAAGAAAACCCAATAAACTATTCAAAGGTTCTTTAATTTGTCTTAGTTAACTTTATTTGTGCCAAATTTCTCCTTTCACATTAAAGGCTAAATGCACTCCAGCGCTTGAATAACAGATGTCAGTGTTTTTTGTACAAATAGGTGCCATGTTTTTATGAATAACAACCACAGTTCAATTCACAGAAAAGTACATCTTCTAATTTTATCCTCAGTAGTTTTAAACATGCAAGTTGTTTTCCTTGGTCTTACAGAGATTTCTTCTGGGTCTAATCTATGAGGCGAAAGGCAGGGAATCTTTAATCTTGGCCAATGAGGGAGGATTAATCCAATAATTGTGCTCATGGAGATACAGATATCTCTTCCCTCTCTCTGGGGCGCAGATTATTTCTGCTAGGAGCATGAATAATTTGCACAGTGTGTGCTTGTGCGTATTTTCCACTGTCCGATTAAGAGGGTCTATGTATGAAAACATCCCCTTGAACTTTAATCCTAGTCTGGAATGTTCCTCCATGACTTTTGGGAGACGGAGGCTTTGTAGTATCCTTTCTGCGGACTAGAGATTGTGTCTTCTGCTTACTGTTTTCTTGCCTGGGGGAATATACAAGTGGCAACTTGAAACTGGGCTTCAGTTTTACAGGGCATGTTCCTCTTTGCGAGTTGAGTATGTGAAAAAGAGGCTTTTCTTTTTTTCACTTTTTTGTTGCCACCTTGCCAGCCTGTGCAGCAATAAGACGCACAGAAAAGGAAGATGAACAACAAAAGAGATGGAAATAAAAGCCAGAATTCAAAACAAGGCATGACATATTTTTTTTAAAAGCCTTTAGACCGATCTTTATAGCATTTTAAAATGTTGAAGAAAATGCACTATTGTTAAAACTTTTTGATGGTTTTATTTATAAGGTAGAAAAATATTTTCACCATAATTGGGTAACTCTTAATCGTAGCAATTGCATATTTATCAGTGTGAGGGGCTGTTATTAATGTAGCTGTCATGCACAAACACATTTCTGCATTAAATCCATTTAGTATGTGCATTATTCGGTCTAGAATGTCACCAGGACATCAAAGCCCCCTTAGGCATAAGAGCACAGTGCCCTGCTGTGGCTGCAGAAAGGGCTTGATCAATAAATGTAACATGTTAATGCAGAGCAAATAGAATAAAAGATTTCTTTGACAAGACATGAAAAATCACCTTGTGGCAGCTGGCATGGTGATGCCATTTCAGCGGAGACACTAGCAAAGTTGATCTGACAAGTAAAGAGGAGAGATGATGGTTATAAGGTGCTTTTGTTTCAAACTTCTTTCTTGACCTGTCAGGTTTTGAAGGAGCCTGAATGGCCCTTTTTTGTCATGTGAAAATTGTAGTCTTAGGCAGTTATGAAGCAGTTATCTCTTCTCAAATTGTGAATGCTGCTGTTTAATTGATTCACTTAGCATTTGAAACTGTCACGCATTAATAATTGCTAAATCCTGTAGATACTGCTCCAGTGTGTCATGCTTAAATGTGTAGTTATCAGAAAATTAATATCCTTAATGAACCGATGCTTTCAAACTAGCATTGCATGAAATCTCTTTTGCCCTTTCATTTGCTGAAGGTATATCAGCCAGTCTTCGGAGAAGCCCCTCCCAACAGTTATGTGGTTTTATTTATTTTTTTTTTTTTGATGCCCAACAAATGCCAGCTTTGCTTTGGGTACATAGTGTGCTCAATGACAATAAATATAGTAATTATGCTGGAGTTAGTAATTAACATAATTACAGTCAATTACGGCAAATACAGTGCAGAGCTAAATAAATGAGGGTGAGAAATTAGCAAGCTAATTGATTTACCTTACTTGCTGCTTTTTCTTGCAACCAGCAGTTGCAGATTTTCTGCAGGAGAAAGAGCGTTGTTTACAAATAGCTAATTGTGTTTTGAAATGGTTCTGTCTTATGGCTCTCCTATTTCTTTTACACTGAGGTGAAGAGGATTGAAATACGGGGTAGTGGTTAGAAGGAGAAAGGAGCTGCTATTCTGTCCTCACTGAGCGCTCTGCAGGAAAATGTATGTACTTGCATGAATTTTAGGTGCTTCTTATGGTACTGAAGGGGAAAAGAACAGTTGTGGTTCTTTACGAACAAAATAGGCTGCTGCAGAAATTTTTGGTCATATATTTTAATCTTCTTAGATACAGCCTGAAATATCTAAGAGGCATCTATCTATCAGCTTGTTTATTGACATTAGAGAGATCTGTGCAGCACCGGAGAGCTAAAGAGAATTCAAATCGTTCAAGTAATCCAAGTGTGTTGAAACAATATGCCCTTGTTCAGCCATCAGTTTCAATAATTTAGAACCACTGGACCAGTAGAGATGCATAGTATCATAACATTTGTGCACATTATAATTGCCTGTTTTGTTTCAAGATGATTTATAGTATGTTGTCTGAAATAAGTGTATTGGAGCTATGCAGTTAATCTATTTCACTCTCCCTGTTTTTTTGTTTTCTTTCAAGCATGACCACAGTTTACTATGTGAAAAGAGAATTAATATGTTTAAGTATTGCAGTTTTTTTTATTGTTTGTGGTTTTTTTTTCCCAAAAAAGAAGTTTAGTAGTAGCTGAGATCTTTCTTATTCTATGAAAACAGTGGCTTACAAATGTTTGTAAATTTTATACTTAAAATAGTTCACTCTTTCAAGGTAAATAGAATTGTATTTAGAAACTTCAACAAAGAGAGAGCTTTCCGCAGCTAAGCAATGTGAAATATAGAAATTCTTGATCATTTTTCTCCTGCCGTGGTGGGTTGACCCTGGCTGGATGCTAGGTGTGCACCAACCTGCTCCATCACTCCCCCCCTCAACTGAACAGGGGAGAGAAAACGCAACAAAAGCCTTGTGGGTCGAGATGAGGACAGGGATGGATCAGTCACCAGTTACTGTCCTGGGCAAAGCAGACTCAACTTGGGGAAAATTAGTTTAATTTATCACCAATCAAATCAGAGTAGGATAATGAGAAATAAAACTTAAATCTCAAAACACCTTTCCCCCTCCCTTCTTCCTGGGCTTAACATCACTCCCGATTTCTCGGCCTCCTGCCCCTGAGCGGCGTGGGGGGATGTGGAATGGGGTTATGGTTCAGTTCATCACACGTTGCCTCTGCCACTCCGTCCTTCTCAGGGGGAGAACTCGCCACAGTCTTCCCCTGCTCCAGCATGGGGTCCCTCGCATGGGAGATGGTTCTCCAAGAACTTCTCTGAAGTGAGTCCTTCCTATGGTCTGCAGCTCTTCACAAACTCCAGCGCAGGTCCCTGCCACGGGGTGCAGTCCTTCAGGAACAGATGGCTGCAGTGTGGGTCCCCCACAGGGTCACAAGTCCTGCCAGCAAACCTGCTCCAGTGTGGGCTCCTCTCTCCACGGGTCCACAGGTCGTGTCAGGAGTCTGCTTCAGCATGGGCTCTCCACAGGGTCACAGCCTCCTTCAGGGGCATCCACCCGCTCCAGTGCGGGGCCCGCCGTGGGCTGCAGGTGGATATCTGCTCCAGCATTAACCTCCATGGGTTCTAGGGGCAACAGCCTGTCTCACCATGGTCTTCAGCATGGTCTGCAGAGGGATCTCTGCTGTGGCACCTGGAGCACCTCCTAGCCCTCCTCCTTCACTGACCTCAGTGTCTGCAGAGTTGTTTTTCTCATGTATTCTCACTCCTCTCTTCTGGCTGCTGCTGTGCAGTTTTTTCCCCGCTTCTTAAATTTGTTATCTCAGAGGCGTTGCCACCATCGCTGATGGACTTGGCCTCGGCCAGTGGTGGGTCCATCTCAGAGCTGGCTGGCACTGGCTCTGCTGGACACAGGTGAAGCTTCTAGTAGCTTCTGACAGAAGCCACTCCTGCAGCCCCTCTGCTACCAAAGCCTTGCCATGCAAACCCAGTACACCTGCGATTGCAGTAATGGATCGAGCTTAAGAGAGTACGTTTGTAGTATGAGGTGGGTACTTGAAGTTTACCTGTAGGGGATGTCCTACAGGAAGCTCAAGATGCTGTTTTTCAAGTCACGTTGAAATGTTATGAATGTCTGAATATAAATGTACGTTAACACGGCTAAGGGTGGTCATTCTTTAGAAGCAATTCAATTAGGAAGAAATTTGCTAAATGAGATATTTATATATGAGGAATCATTTAAATTATTTAAAATTTACAGATGTAATGGTCTTTCATACGAAGTCCTATGTGTTTCTAATCACTATGGACTATGTTATACCTAATTTTCTTTCTATTAAAATAACTATGAAATAGTGTTACC
This sequence comes from Pluvianellus socialis, assembly GCA_013400795.1. Classification (NCBI taxonomy): domain Eukaryota; kingdom Metazoa; phylum Chordata; class Aves; order Charadriiformes; family Charadriidae; genus Pluvianellus; species Pluvianellus socialis. Next base: position 45,678 of record VZTS01012949.1, read on the forward strand.
CTACTAGATGGACTGAATACAAACGTGATGGATTCTCTTTCTAACGGGGTAACACCTAGGGAGTTGTATGTGATCAAGTTTTATAGGTGTATGTCTATTGTAAAAATGGTAGGAGCGTATTACCAGTAACAAAAAAGGATTTTAGACTTCAAATATGACTCTGCTTTTGATAATTAATAGACAATCAAAATTAAATCTACTCCTTCCTCTTTCTCCCCTCCTTTTCCTTCCCACCATGCCTTCCCCTTTTGAAAAGTGGCATTTCAACAGGAACCAGATGTGATCTGGGTAACGTATAAGGAAAACTTTTTTCCCCTTTGAATACTTTGAGTAATACTAAAAAAACAATATTAAGATACAGCTTGTCTTGGATACGATAGCCATACCTATGTTCTATTATTTCGCCCATTTTAAATGTGACTACAGAATATTTGCATTTACAAAGTATCTCTGTGTGTTTTTGTGACTTGTATGTTTTTCTCCTCTGTCTTATTTGCAGTCTGTGGTTTATTGTTGTTAGGAAGGCGACCAGTCAATGACTAATTTTAAAAATTTCAGATCAATATCTTATGGTATGTGTTTAAATACGTACATCCACTTAAATCGCCGATTTCAGCATACTGTGCCAAGGATATAAGTTAGCTTTTTGATGGATAAGGTATTTTTCCAAACTTGGTAATATGTAAGGACAAACGTAGAGTATAAATTGTTGTATTTCAATCTAGTACCTTGTGGCTGTGATCTTCTTTAGTCCCAACAGCCTCTCTTTTTGTCCATTGATCCTTGCTTGACTTTTTATGGCCACATAGTCACTAACGGACTGTGAAAACACTGTAGTATATATACCTCTGACCCCCACTGCTGGCCGTTACCCATTGATTTACTGTATCTGACAGATCAGAACGTAAGATTGTTTTCTGTTCTGCTTTTCTCAAGAAGGCTTAACATTGTGGAAGGAGTTGTCTTGAGAGTCTGTCACGTTGCAGAATTGGGCAAAAAGCTTGTTACCTGAACCTTTGGTGGGGGGGTGAGTGTTCGTTCAGACTGGGGAGTGGAGATTCCTTGGGAGGATTACTAGAGCTGTTAAATCTAGTAAAAATGTTAAACATAATGCACAACTTGACATTAAGAAAAATAAGATTGGGAGCTTGAACTGTTCCATCCTTAAATGTAGCTAGTGAATATTACTGTGATGGATGATGAAAGTTGTGGTTTTTTTTTTTTTTGGTGACATCCATCCGTAATGGGCTGTTGCAGTCATGAGTAAAGGTGAAATCTGTACTCCTGGAAAAAGGTGAGTAACAAACTCCTTGGGCTCGAGCAGAGATCAGATGTCATATTAAGCATCCCTTGACTTGAGGCTGCTGCTAAGGCCTTTTGGCTGAGGGGGAGCATTTCCCAGTGACCTGATGTTTGCATCACATTGTTTTCTTTCCCTCTGAATGAGCGGGGAGTGAACTGTTTTCTCTTGATCTGGTTTTCTGCGTGAGATTGGAGTTGTTTTTTTGGAGCGACGTTGGAGGCTAAATCCACACAATCTGTACTTGTTCTCTGGGTACCCGCAGAGCTTAATTCACTGGCACAGTCAGCCCAGCTCCTCTTGTGAGGATTATAGTCAGTCTTAAACAAAAATTAGTTTTTGTTTTGAATTCTCTTCTGAATGATGGGAATCTGTATCAGATTGAGAGAAAATCACGTTAGTTAATAAATGGAAGACTACCGCAATCTACAGAAAATATTGCAATTTGGAGAAGAAATAGTTTGTTGCACTTGTTTTAGCTTTCGAAGAATGTCAATAGATTGCAAATAATGTCGTGGTGACTTGTACTGTGTAGTCTATGGTTATCTGGATTTTAAGACTGAGAACTTTTTTAAAGAGTGTTGGGGGTTAAAGAAAAGGATGTGATAAAGAGCATGCTATAAATACAGTAATCAGATGGAACATTCTTACTTTCTGACTTCCTTAATCTCTTTTACTCTGAAACAGTATTTCCTCATCACTGCTGTTGTGAAACAAGAGCGAAGGACTGCAGAAATAACTGTTGTCTGAGGACAAGGAGCTTGACTGAAGGGAAGAACCTGCATTAACCCTGGAGCTGTTGTCTCTGTCTTTTCCTCTCTATTTTGTTGAAAGGTATCTTCTTCTCAATGCAATACACAAGGTTCCCAGCATCTAGTTGCAGCTGTAAAGAACTTGGCTGGTTTTGCTTACCAATTGCTGAGTAAGAAAGGTCTCTGTCCTCCAGCATTCAACAAACCTGCTGCGTGGTCATGGTACAAATAGCTAGCTGGCATTTGGCATGTAGAATCCTTGCCAGCCTCTGTGTATGCATTGCTTGTTATACGTCGTCGTCTTGTGTGGTTTGTGCCATTTTTGAGATCTCAGATTTTACACAAATCATCTTTACATACATCAAATTGGAGATGATTTTTCAGTTTAAAAAGGCACGCCCCAAACCCTTGGCTCGTGCAGGCGTGAAGAATGACTATCACAGAAGAGCAAAAGGGCCATGCATTTTTCTCAGGCTCCGGAGCCAGCGTGTCAAACCAGACATGCTATACAATAATTATACTGTCTTTAAGGTCATAGTTAATGCAGTGTTACAGCTCAGTTGCAGGCTTTACCCAAGAACTGATGCTGGCAATCTTGTGAAGTTCTATGATCTTGTTTATTTCTGGTTTTGTTTTGTTTTTCCTGGTCTGTCTTGCTTGACTCTTCTTGCCTGAGTGAGTTGCTCACTGGTAGAGTTGAAAGATCATTTCCTTTCTTCATAATTTCTTCTCCATTTTTAACTTAATTTGCCCATTGAGTCCAGAAGTGGTAGCAGTGAATGTGCTTCATGTAATACAGCCGTAAGAGTTTGTTCATTTTTAAAACCATCTCATTACTTATGTTTGTAGGAACCCTTGCTATGGTGAAAGACTAGAAATCACTTTTTAAAAAAACCCCACAAATAAGAGCTGCAAAACATCTAATGCTAGGGGATAGTTTGTAATCCATCCAAAACTCGGGGAAGTTGATAAGCTCTTGCAAATTGGACCGCACTCGAATAGCTTCTCGTCAAGTGCTTAAGCCTCTAATGTTTTTCCTGTGCAGTTGGTACATGAGCTGTACTGGTGGACAGTAGTACTTGACTGTGCGCGCACCTCCGGTTCATTTCTTCATGGAAAGCATAGTGTGGGTGGGATGCTTGTTGTCAGAAGTAGTTTACCGGCGTTTAATGCATAAATACACACACACCCCCCACAACATCTTTTATATAAACATCTTTATAATGCCTTTGTATATTATATGTATAACACATAAACATTTGGGGGTGATACTCTAGTATTTGGTCGTCTTTGAGTCAACACTGGCAGTAGGGCTTTGTCAGCAATGGCCCTCTCGTACTCAACCTAGAAAGAAACGTATTACTTCCAGGTTACTAACAAAAAAAGATGCGACACATCAGAGATGGATGATTGGAAGAGACAGTTGACCTCGAGGGAATTGGACCAAAATGGGAGCAGTCTTGGGGTGCAAAAGTACTTAAGTAACAAGAAATTACAAATGTTTATCTCACTTCCTATTGTTTTATCCAAACCCACCTATGTTATTACAAGTTTTTGTTATTTTTAAACTCTGCTCCCTCCTCCATAACCTCTCAGAAGCCTTGGCATCAGCTCTTATTGAGGCTGACAGGAGGGAGGTTATATCGGCATGGTGGTCTTAGTCCAGTGGTGACTGGTGCGTATTTCAGATTATGAGCTGTTTGGCATAGATACCAACTCACTCCCTTTGGGTAAAAGTCAGGCTCTAGCTCTGTTGATATTGTTGCACCAAAGAGTAGAGTAACAACGCTTGACTTCTTACTTGTCAACTCCAAACTTAATTTTTAATTTTTGTAAAATTAACAAAGGAAATCAAAAGTTGTTGGGGGGATTTTTTTGGTGGCGGGGTTTTTTGTGTGTGGTGTGTGGTTTTTTTGGTGTTTTTTCTGGTTTTTTGGCATGAAGCTTATGTGCTCGGTTCTCTCAGCTGGTTCGTTTTTAGATAATGTATTGGACTGCAGCCATTTTGAGTACAAACGTTCAGTCCTTAATTTTTGAATTTGCATTCAGGACTATTTTTCAACGCTTGCTTTGCTGAATGTTAAAAGATGGGGCCTATACGTAGTTAAAATGTATTTAGTGATGTTGAAAGCGTGGCTTATATTTTATGAGCCAACTCTGCATTTCCCATTTGGCAGGTGGGCTGACTGGCGCTGTTTGTTCCTTGTGAATATGCCCAATGGAAAGACATCCTGGCGCTCCAGGTTTTTAAATGACATTCAGAAATGTGAGCTGCCTTTCCCTTAGAATGTTAATCTATGATCAGAGATGCCAACAGGGATCTCGGTTTAACAGAAAAGCTACCTATTACCTATGTTTAATAGGTGTTTGTTGGATTTTTTTTTAAATCATAATTTCCAACCATTAGTTTGAAGATCAAAGTTAGCATATGTATTCTTTGTAAGAGAGGCATGTACTTGTTGCTAATTTCTTTAGTAATTAGTAGTTTAGCTATTAATTCGTCATCAGTATTTGTTTTTATTTTTTCGTTTGGGTTTTTTTTCATGATTTCAAGACCAGTATATGTTAATTTAAAATCCTTAGGTGTCTGGGAGCACCCAGTTACCTATTTACAGCAGCTTTTTATGATCAGGATATGGCTAGTGAAGATTTATTTTGGTGGCAGTGGATTGAGGCTTTCGTTCATCTGTTTTTTTTGATCTTATTTTCTTTTACCAAACTTGAAAAACGTTTTGTCTTGTAAATGTAAAATCTCCTAAAGCACAAGGAAATGCAGCAGAATTGTTCGCAGACCATTCTAGATGTGAAGAGTCCAAGACTTGCTGCAGTGCCGTGACTCTGCAAGGCCACGTGGCCACAGAAGTGCTGGGTGAGGATGCTGTGGTTTAGGCTTCTGGGACTTGGAAGACCTTTTAGCTGGAGAGAAAGGATGAAAACTTGACCTGCTTACATAGATGATAAAGTGTACTGGTTATTTTAAAGCACTTAAAGGCTGAGGGAAAGGTTTTCTAGATGTGCCAAGGATTAACAGTATATTGGATATTCAGAAAACTCTGCTTCCAACACACTTACTTTAAGATAATTTGACAGTCTAGCATGTGGATGTTAAAATTACAGCTGTTCAAGGATCTGAACACTTCTTTTTCTACCTATTATCTTGCTTTTAATACACTCTCTGTCTTGGACAGTGAAGTACTTTGGAATAGCACAGAAACAGTTGTGTGTGAAGGTGATTACGGTGGAATGGCTTTAGGAAAAAATTGTCAAATACTGTTTTCTAAGAAAATGAAACTAGCCAGCTAAGCGAGAGGCTGTGTGTGTGTCCAGTTTATTTCCTTCCCTCGCTCTGTGCCTTCTTCCTCCAGCTCCTTGAATCAGCAGAAGGCTGCTGAGAGATTCGGGTGCAGTCACAACATGTGGTTCTCGCTTCCTTGCAAAGGCTCTCTCGTTCGTTAGCGGTGTTGCTTGTAACGAGGAGCGAGGCATTAGCTAGCTCCGCTGTTCTGCTGCGGTATTGGCTTCTGTTCTACCACGTGCGCAGTTAGTAAATTGTCTTCCAGCCTTAAGGGGGGAATGTCAGAGGGTAGTTCCTTTTCTTGCATTGTTGATCCTTTGGCTTCCTTTAAGAAAGTCATATCAAGAAATGTTCTGTTAATACCACTAATAAGACAGATTTTGAAATGTGGGTGTATCTCTAACGAGAATCCATCTCAACCCATTTAATACGGGCCACTAGTTTGCCACCGAATTACAGACTCTGGTCACTGCAGGCACTGGTGGTTTGAAACAAGGGTTTCACCTGCATTTAAATGACTGAGCAACAGAAAAGAAGTTTCTGAAGCTAAGGAGACTAACGCATTACTGTAGATTTTGGTTTGACCATCACTTGTCTCACTTTCTACTGACTGATAAATGGAGGAAGAGGACATACGTCTGTATTGAGCTAAAAGTGAATGGGCAAGTGCTTCTCAGTGTGTTTTAGTACAGCAGATGAAAATCTTGGTTGCTGCAGCCCTAGTATTTTAAATCAAAGTAAAAGGATGGAGTAAGCTTTAAGGCACTGTCTTGCACTTTTTTTCCCCTCCCATTTTCTTTCTGTGTGGAGACAGAAGTGCACTGGAAGCAATTATGACTAATGTGGGTGGAAAAAGTGGCACTAGAAACACTTCAAGATAGGTGGTACTTATAAAGTTGATACTTGTATTTACAGCGTAGCCTGTTACTATCATATAGCCTGGAATGAATAAATAATTCCTATATTATAGCAGATAAATCTTATCGGTGGGCAGAATAGTGTCAGAATTGGTCAGTAAACTTTGTTGTATACACAGAAGCATCTGATGTTTCAGGTTCTGTACGTTTTGTTTAATGCACTGTGAAGTCATAATGTAAATCAGGTTTCTTGAATGATTCTTGAATGACTGCAGGTTTCCATACAGCTCTTGTTCTTTGGGGGTTAAAAAAAAAAAAGGAAAAAAGGCTTCTGCACCCTAGTGAGTAGAGTAAAACCCTATTCACACCCTTTTTTCCTAGTAAAAAGGCACAAGAAAGTCTACAAAAAAGATATGTAGGTACAGACTTAGGTTAAAGGTTCATTTCTAAGTTCCTAAACTCAAACAAAATCTGAATTTACCTCTGTGTCAAGAAAATTTGCTTACTTATGCTGCTGCTTTTCAACCCTTTTACCACTTGCAGAGAATAATAGATACTTCCTTTTGCTAGATTTTGCATGCTGAACGCAAGTGAGATCCTTGAGGCTTGAATCTATCCAGTTGAATAGAAACAACCTTATTCATGTTATGGAGTGTGTTCACATCTGTGCGTGTATGGAGAAAGCTAGGTGTTACTCCTTTCCGTCCTGGGCAGGTCTGGTTTTCTGCAATGTTTTTAAATCTGCTCCTTGCCTTTTTCCTACAGAGTGTCTTATTTATTTCTTTATTTGAAGGCCTTCATGTCTTTTTCAGCGATTGCTGAGCAGAGAAAGTAAGCTGCTGTTAAAATTCCCATACTGGTGATTCCAGCTAAACCCACCACAACTAGTGTATTAAAAACAAACACCCCCCCACACACATACACCCACCCACCTGCTTTTTCCTCCTTGGAGTGTGGCTGGCTTTGACCCAGAGAGCTTGGCACGGGAGACTCTTCAGCTTCTTGAGTAAATCAGACTAAGGCTCCACGTGTAGATTTGAGAGCACCTCTCTGCGCTTGACACTGTAGCTTAAAGCTTTTATGTTACTTCAATATACTAAACCGTACTCTGTATAAAACTGCAGGTGCTGCTACGCTTCTATTAGAGCACGGCAACGCTTCGCCTTCGAAAAACTGTGAGGCTGGTGAAAGAGTTAAGCAAAGCAGCCGGAAACCATTTTCAGCTTTTACTTTGCAGATCCAACCTTTTAAGCATACCTACATTTACCTGCAATGGCAATCGTTTTGCATTTTAATGACAAATCAAGTACGCTAACTTGCATTTGAAACGAAAGTGCCTTAAATGTCTCTGGCTGTCAGAATGAGATGTTAGGAGCTTGATGAAAAGAGAACAAAGAAGACAAAGTATGAAGCCTAGATACAGAGCAAAATGAAATAAAACCTTGTATGGCCTGTCAGGGGTGTCAGTTGATATTCCTATCTAAAGCACATTATAGTATTACTTTGCAGCTCATAGCTTACTCATCTGTCTTTTTTAATTCATCACATTCTAGCCCACATCTTTTAAGTCCCATGTGTCAACAATGGAAGAAATCTGTTAATTGACAAATGAGTGTCACAAATGTGAATTGGTGCCTTTACATCAGAGGCAGGTAGTCTCTGTTGTTTTTTGTCGGCTCTATTATTGGCATAAGCCAGTGTAAGACATCTGTCTTTGCCAGAATGAGAGATGACAGCCAAAGAAGGGCTGTCATTGTTTTAGTGCATGTTCATTCTGCTGAGATACTGTATAAAGATAAAATGTCAGTTAAAAGAATATGAAAAACTATCGGGAGGAAGTCCTTAAATTACTTGGGAAGGGGATCCGGGAATTGGTGCCAGAATTGAAATCCGAACGTTCCAGTTTGCATCTATCACATCAATTTAAAAATAATACTTTCTGAGTAACTGGGTCAGTTTATAAGGCATTTAGGAAAACGTTATGTTGTGTTGGCATAATTAGCTCATAAGATGGAAGGAAAAACATACCTCCACAGGATATGAGTTTATTTATTACAAGTTCATTTTTCAGACATGTATAGAATTGTCTCAATAAAAATATGCTGTATAGCATCTCTGGCGTTGATTTGCATCTGTTTTGAAATATTGAAATTGCTCCTTTCCAATTTCTTTTTCTGTTATAGTTCTATTTTAGATTGATGAATAACATAATGAAATAAAAAGCATAGCCAGCTGTGAGTTGATGAGACAATTAATAGGAAGAAAATTATTAACGTAGTTCTGGGGTGTCTAGAGGGTGTACAGTATACAAAAGTTACTCCCAAATCACTAAAGCCCCTCGATCGCAATGAATGACTTTTTAATATCGGATAGTGAAAAAGAGAGGGGAAAAATGCTTTAATGGAGGAAGTAGAAATGAGGAATAGAATAAAAATGTCATAAAAGGCTGCCGTTTTGCTTTTTACTTTGGATCAAAAGTCATAGGAAGGAGAGATCAGCACATTGATCTTCAGCACCTTTAACAAGCGTGTGCCATGGGTGCTATGGGACGCTCGCCGTGAGCCCTGCTCCTTCCAGAAAAGCCCGCAACTTGCTTTCTGAAAGACCTCGTTTAACCTCTGGGTTTTTGAGGACTACGCGTACAGAATCTGGTGAAGGGACTAACTCCTGATGTGTAGTGAGACTGGCTGCATTGAAGTTTAAAGACAGATGTTTCTAAACAACAATTTATTAAAAGCCCTAATTTTAAAGTTCCTTGGGTTTGCATTTTAAATGGAGCTGTCAAGATAGTAGATTCTAGTTCTCAACTTTGATACTGCCTAACACGGAATTGTCATTCATAACCTTGGAGGATTTGTCTGTGTACTCTTTTTAAAAAATTGTTTTTAAAAAAGTTTTTTTTAAAAACTTGTTTCCAGCAACTAGTTGAGCAACAGGAAAAATGTCAAGCTGACGTCTCTCTCTCCCCTCCCCACCATCTAACGTGGGGCTTTCAAATTTTGTCTTTAACTATATTTGTCTCCAAGGTGCCTCCTGGTGTTTTGCTGCAGTCAGTAGTTAATGTTGACTGCAGTTTTAACTTTAATTCTTGAGACTAGTAACAAAGCTAAATACTTCTAATAGGTGCTAGTAATGTTATGGCTCTTTTGTGTCTTAGGGTCTGAAAAACTAAGAATGAGTAGCATATAGCTTCCTTTTATTTTAAGTCTTTGGATGGAATCATAGAATCGTAGAATAGAATCATAGAATCAGTCGGGTTGGAAGAGACCTACAAGATCATTGAGTCCAACCATAACCTACACTGCCAAACCCACCCCTAACCCATGTCCCTCAGCACCACGTCTGCCCGGCTTTTAAATACCTCCAGGGACGGCGATTCCACCACCTCCCTGGGCAGCCTGTTCCAATGCCTGAGAACCCTTTGGGTAAAGAAGTTTTTCCTAATATCCAACCTAAACCTCCCCTGGCACAACCTGAGGCCAGAAATATTGTGGGTTTGTAAACTGATCTTCCTTTAAAGGAGAATACTAAGATAGAAGGTGGCTTATTTCTTTTTCTTTTTTTTTTTTTTTCTTTTTGGAAAAGAAAGCTAGTCTTTTCAAAGTTCTGTGGAATTAATTTCGCTAGACATCGTTTTAAAAGTTTATAATCCACGAAACCCAAGAGTATTTGCTGCTTGCATACAAAGGTTTATGCGTCTAAATTAAACAACTAATTTTATTGCTGGAAGCCTTGTTCTTCCTTTGCCAGTCTTCAGTGGTTCTAACTGGATGTTTAAATGCCCAGGCAAAAGCCATGCTGTTGGTGGCCTCGCACAAAGTGCCAGGCATGTCTTTTCAGACGCCGTTTCTACTAGTGTGTTCCCAAGTGCGGCTCCCTTTGAGAAGTGAAAGAGACCGCTGTCTCCGGTTTCCGGATGGGAAAGCTGAGATGCGAGGAGGCCTTTTTGATAAACAATAGATGCCAAATATCATTTTCAGCCTGTCGTACCGACTCGCGTAAACCGCTTGTGCGTGTTGGCAGGAGCGGTGGTTGACAGCTGTCCATCCGCCACATCTGCAGTGCTCCTGGAGGGAGTTGATTCCCATGTGCTCCCTAGCTGCACGTTCCATTATCTGATAGCGGATGGATCAGCAAGGTGATGGCACAGGTCAGACTGCAAAGAAAGTCAAAAGTTGAATGCATTGTAGGCACGGAAGAAATTTTTTTGCCTTCAGGTGGATCATGATTTTTGTTCCCTTGTGGTGGAATGGTGTATAATTATAAAAATAACAACCCTAACAACAAGATATGCGGACTGAGACTGTATCTTCTCTTGTTGGTGGACTTCCTTTCCTGGCTAAAAATGAAGAGCTGATCGGTAAGGATAAGTAGGAACAGATCTCATTTCTCTAAAAGAAGTGAATGAACTTCCCAGTGAGAATTCACATGTGGGAATACAGTTGGAGCTAGTTCGGATACCATCCTGTCCCGTCCTCGGTGCTCACTGCAAGGTGCCAGGTAGAGCCTGCAGAAAAAATTCAGCTTGTAGAATTCAGTTGTGGGAGAGTGAGTATGACAGTATTGTCACCGTTACATTGACTCTAGAAAGGGAAGATGCTGGCATTTAAATACAGAAACCTTGTACGCGTGTGTGCGCGTACCCTCTTGGCGATTCCCCCCTCCCAGCTGCCAGCTGTCATACAGAATCTGCAACAGACAAAAATTTATTGGGTAGTATTTAGAAACATGTCAGTGGTAACGACTGGATCTCTGATTTCAATTATCACCTACTAAATTTAGGCTAATGTAATGCATTTGTAGACCTGTTGAATGCACTTGACATCATGTTTAAAATATTTGAAACGGCACAGTTTTTTAATATCATATGTTGACCACTTTCTTTTTCCTGAACACATCTGGTGCATGGCAGCAGGCGTCCCATGTGACCTATAAAAGCTTCAGTTGTGCTAGTTTGAGAGTTTCTTTTTTCCTTCAGATAATATTTCATCTCAGGAGAAGAAAGTGGTCTGAGCTACAATACAAAAATTGGCTTAATGAAACACTTAGATCTGTAATTCACCTTTTTTTTTTTCTGCTTTACAATTGGTGTGTAAACAACACTTTAAGCTTTATTCCTATTGTTTAGCTTTGCCTTTTCATTGAAAATCCTTGGGATTTAGGTGCCTTGGTCACTTAGGTGCTTTTAAAACTATTTCAATAACAAATTATCTATAGTCACTGTTTTTCTGTGGATGAGATTTAAGGTGGAATCCGTGATTTTTACACTGTTTCTATTGGTAAATTATCAGAGATTGATGTTTAAATTCAGATTACTTTGAATTCTGCTTTACTTACTCTGTGAACGCTTTATGTGCTATTATTTTAGGATTATTGAGGGGGAACTTTTTAAAAAAATGTTTCCTTTTCCAAGTATTGGAATACTTTGGAGTGCTGCAAAATAGTTTTCTAGCTTCCAATTTTATATTCTTTTCCTACACATCATTCTCATACATATTCATTAAATTTATATGCTGATGTTTGCAACTCTGATCTTGCCTGCTAACTGTTGGAATAGTAACTGTTGAAGGCATTTGCTTGGTAGTACTCAAGAGTACTAATCATCACAGCTTTTAGTTTATATTTCACTGTTTTTGTGAAAATATGGTGAGCTTTAAAGTTACGTCTTCATCTGCATGCAAGCAATGTAAGAAACAAAATAATCTCCAAATGTGTGTAGGCTACTTTGACTGAGATCATTGTCCACGTCTTGATAGCTGCATAGATGAACTTGGGGAATTTTTGGAGAATAAATATCTTCTTCCTTTAAAGCAAGGTCCCAGCTTGATTGTACTGATTTTGCTTTGTTGTGGTTTCTCATGTCTTAGATTTTTCAGCAGTATTCTCAGCGGTGGTTGTCAGGTTCTTTTTCTTCCTGCCTAATGCTTCCAGACATCCTTTAGTTGTCTTATCCTTAAGAATCTCAAAATTATTTTAAACTGAAATTGTTATAAAAAAATTCTCAGCATGTTCTCTGTTTATGAAATGCGAGACAGAAGAGCAGAAGCTTTTCAAAAGGGCATTGGAATCATGCCTTCTGGGAGAGGAAGCGTCTTGAAGATTAAATTTCACTGAAGTTGGATGTAGGTCTTCTGGTGAAATGGGTAAGGATGTACAGTCTTACTGATAATGTGCAATTTTTCAGAATTGCTACAAGTGTCTTGGATGGTAAGTTTCAGGAGTAATTTCCTCTGACACCTTTTTTCTGGGGATTTTGTTTGGTTTTGGTGTGGAAATTGTCTATGATTCCTTAGAAATTCTGCAAGCCAAGCATGGATGTGGATGACACCAGTAATTGCAAGGGACGTACGTAATGGCTTCACGGTGTAATCGAAGTTGCCATAGAAAAGGAGCAATGTTTCCTATTCTGATTTAAGCTTGTCTAGTACAAACCTAAAGCTCATCATTGATCACAAGTCACAGAAAATGCCTACATAACTTTATTACATCCAGGCTATGTAAAGGCTATATTTATCTTCCTTTCATAGAGATACGTTTTTCTCAATGGAGGATCCCTTTAACATAAGCCCTGCATTGTTTTTATTTTTTCCTTGGGTGTTTGCAAAATGAAACCTGAGGCCTGACAAGTCTTCGAAATGTAAATTGCAAACTTGAACTAAACCAGACTAAGTTCAAAATGTCTTGTAGAACTTGCTTTGCTCTGTTCTATATTTCTTTAGTAGTTTGGGACCTCCCGATGAGTGGATTCTGCTCTGTGCCATCAGTTCTAACAGCCTTTGTTGTCTCTGCCAGAATGCTGAGATTTGGGAAGAGTGCAGGGTGGGTATCTGTCTGTTTTGGTATGTTATCTAATGATAGTATATTGGTTTGCAAATATCGGGGAACTCCGCTGTTGCTCCATTTTGCTAACCTTTCTGATTGCTCTGTACTCAGTTCTCCTCAAACCACTCCTCTGCCGTCTGGCTGCCACCTTGGATGACCTGGTTCTGGACAGCTTTGCTGGCTAACACTTTATTCCCACAAATTCTTCTAACCTGTGCGACTGCAAAAACATTTCCTCTGCTTCCAGGTTATCTTCTCTCACTTGATAGCGTGGTGCCTGCCAACCATCTGTTTCTACAGCACCTAACCGTATTTTGCCTTTTCTTTGAATCGATAGGACAGTTATTGCTTTCAATACGTCAAGGTGGAACTTCTTCACAAATATGTGTTACTCTGTTTATTGCAAGTCTGTTGTAGATGGTGCATCTGTTGTCCACTTGTTATGTCAGAGGAGTGTATACATACTTGAAGACTAGAGAGGGGAAAAAAATTTAGCATGTTGCTGTTCTCTCCTTGTTAAAGCTGATAGGCCTAATATAAAAAAGTGCATGCTGCAGTCATGAACTTGAAACTAGGAGGCTCAGGAATTTTTATATCGCAAAAGCAGACAAATAAAGTATATTTCATATATCTGTAGAGGAGGAAGGTAAATACTGTGGTGTCTACTGTAATTTATAAGCCCCATCAGTAATAAAAGTCTTGAAGTGTATTAAACTTAAGCCTTATGTTAAGGGCTTTGTCCTGTTTTCTGGCTACTTCTTACGAATGCTTCATCAGCCATCGTAGTCCTGTAAAGTGACTTCTGTGTAGTAATAAGAGGTTGTTGTGGAGAACTGTAATCAGAGTAAAAACCAGTTTATAATTTTGAACAAATAATAATCAGTTGACTAAGAAGAAGCAAAAAGCATTACACAATTTCATGAAAGCCAAAAGGAAGGGACAAATGTAGAGAAGGGTGAATGCTGATCTTTGTTATTAATATAGGGTTTACTTTTAGTTCGTGACTCCTGTCACACAGTGTTGTCCTTCTGTTGAATGGTCTGAATGTCCTTCTGGCACAGATTAGCTTAATCCTTGTTTTAAATGGGAAAAAAAAAACATTTACTCCACCGGAGAGGAAATAAGATGACAACTAAAGAAGTTCATGTTTGGAAAGAGTAGAAAGGAGTTTTATATTGATACTGGCTTTGCATTTTGATAGTGCTTTGTGATGCTTTCTCATTGCATGACTCCTACAGGAGGGTGGTGGTGGGTTACGTGAAGACAAATGTCTTTGGAACAAAAGGGCCCTTTTCTGCCAAAGCTGGAAGATGGTTCTGGCTGTTATATCTTCCCCCCCTATTTCAAAGAAATCCAAGAAAACTGCTGACACTGACAGAAGAGGAAAATATGATTTATGATGACATCATGTATTACCCAAGCAAATCTGTTTTGAGGAAGATTGGTTTTTATGGTGTGTTGAAATAAAGAAACAGTGAATCATTCTTGAAGGAGTATTGGTTCAGATTCTTCTCTCTTCTATCGCCACCACCCCACCCCTACTTTTCCTTTTCTGCTTTCTGTCTTTGTGGGTCTTTGTATTGATGCTGGCTAAAAAAGGTTGTTAAACAAATTGTTCTTCAATCCTTAAACGTTGCTGCTTCATGTGGGCTGATGTTGTGCAAGAATAATCTCTGCCATGTGGCTGGAGGCCATACCCAGCTGCTACTGAATAGCCCTGGTACGGATTTGCTGGCTCCAGCAGCACTTCATTGCAAACTTTATTTGGAGGTAGGAAGTTTCCTTTGCTGAAGAACTGGAGCAGCCTCATCTACTGATTGAAGTTGGTTGTTTGCAAGCAGTATTCCATTTATAGGTATATGACTTAGTTAAACTGGCTTTTGTCTATCAAATGCTGTGAATAAAACCAGTCACAATATTTGTTCAGATGATGTTGTCGTCAGCAACACGGAAGGAAGTAGATGAATAAAATACAGACAATATTCCGACATTGACTAGGTTAAAAGGAAAGCTAACGGGTGAAGTTAGGTAGATTACAGTAGTTTTTACAGATAATACTAGGCAGTAAGGCTAAAAAGGAGTTGATGGTTATTTGTGTGAGTGGCATGAAAAGAGATCGTGACTTGGTGTAAGGCTGAGACTGGGACTTGAGCAAAAGTCTCAGACCAAGTACCAGTATCTGGCCTAAGACACTGGGGGAGCTGGGAGGCCAAGCATCTGTTGGCTGTTGGGGGTACAAGTGATTCTAGAGAGGGGGATGTCACACAAACCTTGTAAAAGCCTTTTCCTTTAAAGTTAGGTCAGAAATGGACATTTATGACTGTTTCATTAAGTTCTTTTAGTTTTTCAGAGTTCTTAACTCTAAGGAAATACAAAATATACAGAAACAATTGTGGACATACCAAAACTGGGGCTTAATAAACATTGCTCGATCCTTCCATAGTTGGTATTAGTTACCAGTTGCACTCTGCCTGCTGTCTGAAGGCTCCGTGCATCCTTTTTACTGAAAGAAAAGCAGCATAGATGTAAGTGGCTGTTTATTCAACACATCTTGCGCTAAAAAAAAGAAAGCCACCCCCAATGGTACAACCAAATTCGAGGCAAGTGTGATGCCTGTATTCATACCCATTGATGCTTTGTTTTGTGTATTTCTCTTTTTTTTTTTTCCCCGCTGTTGTGTAGATTGAGCCTTTGATATGAAGTAAGTATCTACAATTTTTTTCCTGTTATGTACCCTTCTGAATATGCCACGCACGCAACAACTATCGCTGTTTTGAGAAGGAGGGGCAGGGTTTGCAGTGGGACATGACCTTTTCAGAAACCAATTTGAAACTTGGGTGTTGCGTCGGGCAAGATGCTCCTGACGGGTTTGTCCGAAGTGTTTTGCCACTGCGGAAACGTGGGAAGAGGAAGGTGGGGCTCTCTCCGTAAAAGCGAAATCTGGAGCCTCACGGGTAAGCGGAAGCCCATGAGCAAGGCAGGAGCTTCAGGCTCCCGTGGAATTCCTGGCTTGTTCAGTGCCAAGCACTGACTCTCTTGCCTTGACTTTGCCAGGAGTTGGTGCTTTGCAGGGAGCCAAGAGTTAATGTGTGGTACCTCATTTCTGTGCAAAGCAAGCGCTGCCGTGCGGTTGGGAGTCCTATCCCTCATTTCCCCTCACTTTCCGCAATGGTATGATATATCTTACTTTGTAATTCTTGAGAAGTCAGCTTGATTGATTTTTATTTAATATGTGTGAGGCCTAAACCTTTCCCCAGTCTCCTTTTAACCTTGTCAGATTTCTCTCTAGTGTTCCTCCTCCTCCCATTTTGAAACAATTAAACTCCTGTAATATAAATTGATTTTCACCTCGGCTTTGGTAAGTATTTTTGACAAACATGGAGAAACTGATGCTTGCAGGAAAAAAACTCATTTTTTTTCTTGGGGAGACCCTGCGTCTTGTGAGCAGAGCTGTGAAGGCTGAGTCCTTGCAAACTTCCAGCTATCCTGTAACTAAAGCAAACCTGGTAAGAATCCTTTCATCATCCATAGAAAATATGTAGCAGCATAGCAGTAGCATAGTCTGTCTAGACTGTAACGTATACCATTGTGGCACCTGAAAAGATGACTGCTTTTTCCTCCAATTAAACGATAGGCATATAGCATGTGCTTAACCATCTTCTTAATTGTTTTGTAATACAGGAATGGAATTAATGTCCTTCTGTGCTTTGCTGAGTCAAGATCTTCATGGATTCCTGTACTCATGTTTCATAGCGTTAACTCTCCACTGATGTTCTTTCTTTCTGTTAATAGCAATAAAGTCACAAAGCAATTATACTCCCACAAGCTGTCCTTTAATAACCTTTGTCATTTGTCAGAGTGCATTAGGCCCTTGCAAATTTTTACAGACAAGCTATTGGTCTTCATGAGCTAATAGTGTTCTGATGTGCCAGCTCGTCTGACTTGCCAAATTGCTGGTGGTTCAGAGGGGAGCGCGCTTCAGGTTAAAGAAATATTTTACACCTCTTCCTATTAGAGCAAAGGATTTTGAAACAAGATTAAAACCTGACGTAGCAACGATCGACAAACAATGCTTATTTGAACTGTCTTGGCCTTCCAGTCCTGAAAAGCTTATGTTTGAAGCTTTTCAATTGTCTTTGGGTATGAATGTAGCTTCTGTTAAACTAGAAAATGCGTAATGATGTTGGTGTGCTAAATTGTGGTGGTCTTATCATAAGCATGTATTTCTGATGCTACACCTCTTGTGAGGATTTGGGACTTCAGACACTGCTGGTTCTAGTACAAAGGTATAACTCGGAGTCATTATGTCTTCTCCAGTTATTTTGTTTCTTAAATTAGTGTTATAACTACAAGCAGCCAAGGTGTTATTCCTCCTAATAATTTACCAGCGTGAAGCGGATATTTGGGGTTGACATGTTCTTAGGGTTACCTGCTATAAAATACAAGGGAGGGAAAGAGAGCAACTGCCTGTAAAACCATTCAGCATTTTGTGAACTCTCGAGCGTTGGGGATTAAAAAAGGTGGTAAGTGTATTGCACTTGTGGTAATTTAAGTATATACGTGTCCCTTCACTCCCGACAACCCCTTCAACAGAGAGCGAGCTCTGGTGCTCAGGGTACGCGTTGCACCCCTACTTCAGGGATTGCTTTCTCCTTGGTTGGGTCATGGTGAAGCATGATGGATCACTTCTACTTTGTAGACGTGGACGCTCCAGTACTCAGTTCTTGGGTACACGAGGAGACAGATTAAATATATAGAAGCCGGTCAAATAAACATGTTTTGCTGACCTCTGACTGGAGCTGGGATATAGCCATAGATACAGTTTGTAGTAAAAGTAACCTGTGTAACAAATGTATTTTTAGCATTACTACTACCAAGTAGTACAACTTTTAGATTACATTTACATTTTACAACATTACAACTTCCAAGTTACTACTTGGAAAGTAAAGCTCTAACATAATCTGCATCCCACACTTTAGCTGTTCTGACAGAGTTGGACTAGAGACTATGCATGTCACTAATGAACAATATAATTCCCAGGGAATACATTTAAATTAGCACGTAAGCAGCCATTGCAAAAAGTTACTAACTTTGGTGGAAGTTTCTTGTATTGCAGTGTCTGATATCTTCTTTGAAGTAAACATTATTTCTTTTTTTAAATTGCTTATCTCGCCTGTGCTGCTTTATTATTGTAACCAACTGGGTCAACTACGCGGCAGAGATTTTGTTCTTAGCACTGTGCTGTTTCTGTTAATCTTTGTGCTCTCTTGTCGCTTGTGTGAACGTGCGCATATACGTGTTCTGCTGGAATTCTGTCTCATTGCTGAGCTGTGACTCTCAGTGCTGTGTTTGTGGCTTTTATTTTACAAATATCCATCTGGCAACTGAAGACGAGTATTTTGTTGACCGATTGGAAAGGTTCAAGGTTCTTGAAGTCTGCATGTCCTGTGAAAAAGACAGGGCAGTTTTTTCTCTCTGGGCATCTGTCTCTCATAAGCTCATAAATTGCTCTTGAAGCTAGATAGAAAAAAAAATACTGAAGGCAACATCATATTTAAGAGTTTAAATGTGCTGATTGGAGTGTCTGAGAGTCTAACCTCAGGCAAAAGGTCCCCAGTTCAGTCTTTTTGACTGATGTGGAGTGGTCCACTGTTAATAATTCAGTTTTGAGACCTGCTAAGTGAAAAATAGGAGACTAATAGCATCAGTATCACTGTTGATCTTCCTTGGAAAATATGAACTCATATGTTGATGTATGCTTCCATTCTTTACGCGCTTAACTGTTCTCTATTGTAGCCGCTGCATCTGAATTTTTTTTCTTAATGAGCAATGATTTTACATCTAGAAAACACACGGCATGCCCTGCAGGACCCTATGTTCATTTTTAGTCGGCTCTACTTGTGTAGTAAATAAAAAATGGGTAACTCTCTGCCGTTAGCCATTTTATATGCATCGCTCCTGACCATGCTTGCGAGGAATCTGCTGAAGAGTGTGCACATCTTTTCAGTTTGTAGCAAAGCGGGGCCTGGGATAATGTTATATTTTAAATTAGCCTAAAAACATGCTACCGTTTTGTTTAAATTTTCATTTGAATTTTTTTGGTGAGTTAAAGGAAACACGGCGCTTAATTTGTAGGAGAACCAGAACAACAGACCACTCTGTCTAACAATGTATTGCCAAAAAAGGCTGGTACTAACTATGGTGGAGGAAGAAACTGCATAAGAAAGAGTGGAGAGAGAATTTAATCACAGCAAACTTCCTCTTTTTTCAGAAGCGTTTCGGATGTTTAACCTTTGTTTAAACAAGGGGTTTGATGACTGTGTAAAATGAAGAAGCTATAGGTTTCGGTCCACTCCTTGCCAGATGCAAGTTGTACTCGCGTGTTGTACTTCAGCCTCCCATTTTAGCAGGTAGAAGAGGTGAAATGCCGGACTGACCATCTCTAGATCGTCTCCTAGAGTTCTAAAATTCTGTTTGTTTAATAAAGATCTTGCATCATGCTTTAATACAGACTCGATATTTTGCATTTGAGAACTACAGGGTCAACTTTGGCAATTGTGTGTGGGGCAGAATATTCTACCGCGTTTCTTGTGTGGTCCGAGTGACTATTCAGTGAGAAAGATTGTTTTGTTAGCAAAACGTGACATCGGATGTGCACAGAAAGAACTTCTAAAAAGTTATTTTGATTCACTGAAACCAGGTGTATTTTGCAAAATAGTGTATAGTTTTTATGGAATTTACAGATGAACACTAATTCTTCTGAAGGTAGCTAATTATGTACATTAGCTTGCTAAAGAGCTTTTTTGCTTTTTTTTTTCCCCCAAAGTGATTTTGAATATGAGAGAACAGTTGCTGTAAGACGTATAGCTCACCCAGAGCTCTAAGAGCGTAGAAGCAGTAGTGAGGAAACAACCCTTTCTTCCACTGATGGTTACATTACTACTTTTTAAAACTTGTCTGGATTGACTTTCTATCTTGTTTTTCTTCAAGATGTTTCCCGGTAATACAAAGGCACATCGTGGATGGGACCTTGACTTTTTATAAATTATTGAAAGTAAGATAGACTCTTCTGAAATGAACGTAATTCTTCAAAAGTACCTCTTAATAGCCAGCCTACGTATGGGGTATGTATTGAGAATAACCATGAAGGTCAGGCTTTAAGTGCTTGTGTTCTAGATCTGTGGCAGGGTGGGGGGTGGAGCCAGTGAGGATCAAACCAAGTTTTAAACTCGTAAGCATTTACTATGCCTTTGGAAATGGAAGCAGCTTTGGTAGCAGCTATTATCTTGACTGCAGTTCGTATAATGTTCGCTAAAATAAAGATGGTGTAAAACTCAGCATTTAAAAATTGTTCTTAAGCTTCCTCAGATCGTGATAACCTCGTTTAGTTGTGCTGTTCTGAAATTGGGGCTCAAACAGAGGAGGATGGAGGGATAACTGGGTAACCACTGTGGCTCCAGAAAGTACTGGTTTTCTCCTTATTGAAGGGGGAATGTTTTCTCTTGTCATTGCCTCAAAGGTGTTACTGCCTGTGCCTGGCACTTGCGGATCTACATTGAACATATAACTGCACTACGCAGAACAGATTATGTTTTTAATATTTTCCTAATAGACACAGGTACACTGATATTTTTTATTTTCTCCCCTTGTCTCTGGGGGCTCACTTAGCTTCAGTCTTTTTAGGGTATTTGTACCACGTGGTAATTTTTTCTTTTTTTTTTCTTTTTAACGAAACTGAGAGTTGCAAAATAGAATGCCAGGGAGCTGGCATGCTTTCTGTTTTAGTCTGATCATCAGAGCACTATTATATTTTTGTTGCTGTCTGCTCCTGTTGGCTTCTTTTTTCCTCTTCTGTAGCTTTCTACCTCTTATTAAAATATACTTAAAAATTGAATAATTCTAAGTGGTATGTCTGTAAATCAATAGACTCCGTTTCCGTGTCAGTGTACCAGGCTTTCTCTTTAAAGAAAAAGAATGTGTTCATGGTTTGGTAGGGGGAATAAAACTTTCTCCGTAGAGGAGAAGGGGAGGTATATTTCTTTACAACTGAAGATAATTAGGTTGTTTTAGTTAAGTTAGGTCATCACATTAGCTATTCAAAAGTGCATCAGGAAAGTACACAGCGTGGTTTGCCTGGCTCTTAGTTTCCTTAGATGCTAAGAGGGAAAAGAGTGCATGGAGCAGGACTCACATTCTGTCCGGTACGTAAGACTCTAAAATTGAGCATGGTTACCAGGACTCCCAGTATGGAAGGTAAGAGGTAATGAGACAAATTTCTTCTCCTGAATTTGGAGATTGCTTTTGAGTGCATAAATGTGAATTTCATGAAGGTTTTCAGTCGTGTTCCAGCTTTGCTGTTGTGGTATGTATCAAGTATACTGTAAAATCAGAGAACTTGTCCCTGTGTTTTGGCAAACTGAGAGCTTCGGGACGCATTTGCGCTGCTTCTGTGACGTGTGGAGCCGTCTGAGGTGGCTTCTTGAACGTCTGGGCTGAGCAGGGCAAAGAGCACATCAGCCTGCTTTCAATCTTGGCCTCCTATGCACTCTCCTGGGAGAAGTATTCGTAATGTCTACATAAGGAACCCATCGTAAGTGGCTTGAATACTTCCCATTGATTTAAAAAAAAAAAAAAAAAAAGGAGGGGGGGCAAACCAACAAATCTGTCACAAACAAATCTGTTGAAATGAAGAAGGCAAACGTCTAAGGAACTATGGAGTATCAAGATACTTATTTTTATCCCCGGGATGTTTTTTGGCTTTTATGTCCATATATTGCTGCTTGTACTGTGCTGGCAGACTGAAAACCACGTCACTAATGTACAAAACTTGTAATCTAGGTAGAACTTGTAAGCGGCCCTGGTGTCTCAAATTGAAGCGCAGAAATTAATTCTTCTTCAAGAAAACAACAAACTCTGCATCGCTGTTCCCATTTTTAACTTCTCATTCCAGTTGGTGAAACAGAAGAGAATACTGGCTGCTGGAAGGGACCTTATCTGGCTGTATCTTAAAGACAGATCCCGAAATCTGGTTGCGATGTCATTGTGTCAGCTGCTGCCTTTTTCTTTCTTCTCTGTCTCCCTCTTCCCCAGCGAGACTGGCCTGAGTGGAATATTTCTGATGCGCTGGGAAGTGGCTCTCCATCCTTTCCACAGCAAAGCATTTCAAACAGCAGTGGTGTAACCGTTACTTGATGTTTAGGCTGAGCCTGTACACCCTTGGCTTCATGTGGGTTTTTTTGATTTTTGGTTGGTTTTTTTTTTTCCCCTAGAGCCTAAAAAGACCTTCTTGAAGGGTAACCGTACTTCATGGATAGACCCTTTATTTTGCTACCATCTCTTATTCCCATCCTCCTCCTCCTTCTTTTTTCTTTTTTAAATATTTGACTCTCTTAAAAAAAAAAAAAAAAAANCCTCTCTTTCTTGTTCACACCACACACACCCCCCTCCGCCATGTTACATACTTATCTGAAATCTATGAGATATTCCCCCTTTCTTTTTTTTTTTTTTAAATTTTCACTCTTTATAAAAAAAAAAAAAAAAAGGTGGTGGCTGAGTTCTGCACAGCCAAGCTGGCCAAACCTTCTCACCACCCAGCCCTGTAATCATAAGGTCGATTAGCTGAAGTGATGAATAAGAAAATGTGGACGTTGAATACATTACTTAACCTCTCTTTGCCCTACACTTGCATTTGTAAAACAGAGACTGAAATACTAAACCGCACAGAATGCTGAAGCTTAATGCATGTTGGTAAATCACAATTGCCAAAGATACGACAGAAATACCTTGTTAATGTTATCTGAATTATGTCATTGTTTGGTCAAAAAATAGAATCAAATGTGTTCTTGCTTGTGCTGCTGAATTTATGGTTCAACATACTGTTTTCCAGCTGTGATGATCTTACAACATAGTAAAGTTGGTAGGGGTCTGTGTTTTGATAGCATTGGGGCGTCATTTTATTATTAATCAAAGATAAAACCACTTCTGGTCCAAGAGTTACAAAGCATCTTATGTACTTGCTAGATAGAGTTAAATTTCTCTTCCATTGTTCCCCAAGTAAATTGCAAATTAACACTAATAAATCACATTGCAGCTGTTGGTAAGAAGTGGAAGTATTTTAATAATTAAATAGTTCTTTTCAGCCTGCCCTCCTCCCCCCCTTCCTTTTTTATGCGGTGATTTTCTAGACTCAAAATCAGCGTGTCTCATGCAGGCTACCTATAATATATAGTTGTTTCAAATCAGCTTTACTTACTGAGCTTTTTCTAGTAATGGAGCTCTGTCAGCAAAAAGCATATGCACCGGCAAATGATGAACGATGGACTCGTGTCAAATGGAAGCTTGAAAGGTGCTTCTGTCGGTAGATGGATTAGTCTGAACCGGGAGTTCAAAACTCCTCAAGTGTAATTGTTTCAAAGAAAAGGTATCCCTGGATTGATAGGGGAGGAAGAACTCCTTCATCAGATAAAAGCGAAGGTTTACTAATCCACGAGAAGGATAGGCTTTGTTGTCACGAGATTTGCTTGCATGATATTTCTGCAAGTTTTCCTTTTTTTTTTTTTTTTTTAAATATGAAATTTGTGAAGTTTTAACTTTGTGTCAGTTAAACATACTGACATTTGGGGATTTTTTTTTTTTTCCTGCCAGAATTAGCAAGCTTAATTCCAATACGTGGTTATTGGCAACGGTATTTTCAAAATAACATGTTATATTTTTCATACACTTTCTAAAAATGTTGGTTCTTGTTTTAGCAGTCATTGCATTAGTTATGAAACCTCTTTAATCTGCTATAGTTCTTCTATCAGTTACAGGCCGATTAAGAAATTTAGAGATAACTATTTCAATTTAAGACATTCTTGTGTAAAGTGTAAATTGTAATTTTATATAAATAGTATTCTAATACTGCAGTTCGTTGTTGAATGTATTGTGCTTTCATGTTATTTATTGTTCTATAAGCCTCACTGGGAAGAAAAATTTACAGGGGAAGAAATTTACATTAGGAATTAAACTTTTGAAATATTTTTCCTGATTTTTTTTTTTTTTTTAAAATAATCTGTCGTTTTGGCTGTTCTTTAAATGGGTGTGCCATAAGAGCGTTCAACAAAAGAATAACTATGAGCAGGGAGGTTTTCGCTGCTCCTCAGTCTTCCCGTTGTGCCAGTTTTTCCTTCTCTTCTGCCTCTCTGCAATTGTTAGCCTTCATGTGAACTGAAAGGGACTTCAAAACACTGGGAGAAAATAGTCTGAAAGCTTCATGCGCGTTTGCTTCGTAGTAAAGAGAAGTGAAGAAGTTGAAGACTTTTTCCACTGACAGGTGTTTGTGTGTCAGAGCAATGAACGCTTTTGATGGCAAACCCACTTGCTTTTCTTCATTGTGCTCTTCTTTCTAAATATAATGGAGGAAAAAAAAAAAGGCAAATTCTGACAACAAAAACAAAAATTCTCCAAACTGTATAATAGAAAGCTTGCTTTATTTATTTATTTTTGTAAAAAAGAAGACATTTAAATGGTTTCAATGGCTATTCACTTTCTGTGTGGGGAAGAAAGGCGGCACTTGAGGAGTGCCTGGGAAAGGTGAAGGCGCTCCGTGAGTTTTATTCCTCATTATGTTACGAAAATCCTGTCGTCTGATGATTGGTTGATGCAGAATTGCATCCTCTTACAAATTACAGATCCTCCTCCTTTAAAACAATGTAAGCTGTTAAAGTGCCACCTTACAGAGCATGAAACTATTCTAAATCACTGCTTGCTTTTAAAAATTGTTTTCACCTTTTTAAATCCTGTTCTGCCGGTAGATTGGCATGGCACGTGTCTGTCTACCTTATTTGCTTACTTTATAATCTGGCTAAAGGCAGTAATTGACGATTATTTTGCAGGTGTTCAATGTTCTGATCGTTGGTTGTTTTCATATGTTAAGCCGTGCAATGCAATCACATCCTATGGAATTGTAGATGCATCAATAGCACAGTCAAATCGAGCGGGTGGAAGAGATTAAAAACAAGAGTTGAGAAAATCATGACTTGGGTCGCAAGCCTGTTCTTTCAAACGTAACCCCCCCCCTCCTACTTAATATGAAAATACAAAATGTAATAAATAAATGAATAAAAAATTAACCTAGTTTCGTTCTAATTTTCATTTTTTCTTTCCATTAACAGTGGAAACAATTTGAATGATGGAAAAAATGGTGCTAAAGAGAAGTCTAAATTTACCTAGACAAATGTTTGACAGAAGTGCTGGGATATTCATCCACGCAGGAAACAGCAACTAATACTACTTAAACTGGACTGCAGACTGGAACTGACCCAGTAGCGTAAAGCAGCCTTCTGCAGGAATACTGACCAAACCACAGAAAAAGCAAATGAAAAAGCAAAAGCAATTTTTTTTTTTTTAATTTTTTTTATAGAGTGTTGGGTTACTCTGAGCCCGAAGTGAGCAGAAAGCAGGTTTAATCCAAGCTAGTTGTCCTCTTCTATCTCAAAGCAATTTCAATATATATGATCCAGTTTTCATTATTTAGCTTTTGTGGATAACTTCGAAAAGTGGGGTCGCTTTGTGTTTGACGGGCAAATGAAGTAGTGTTTCAGAATTTCTGGAAATCTTCACTTTTCTGTGCAGTGCGTCTAGAAGGTTATTTTATAATACCTTTCTTTCACAGCCTGGTAAAAGTTTTCTGGAGGTCGGGCTTTTTTTGGTATTTATCTTTTCGTTTGCGTCACTTAATGTGCAAGAACTCACTAATGTTGGGGAAAAGTCAGCTGAATTACCGCGGAGAGAACGCGCAATCCCCGAGAGTTTTGAAGAAGAGCCTGAGAAGACAAGGCAGCTGTCAGGGCACGTGAGCAGCGGACGTATTGCCTGTTGGGGAGGCACAGACCGCTTCCACAGAACCTCCTCTCACGAGGAAAGGTGAGTTTTGCATCTTGGCTGAACGTGCCGTATTGTTGCTGGCCCTTGGGCTTTTCTGCTCACCCCAAAAGCTTGGGCCTCAGTCTCTTGTAGCAGTAACACGGCGGTAGGGAGGTGCAAACAGGATTGCTCTCCGCATTACGCTGCGTAATTGCATAAAAGTGTAGATTTTGAAAAGCAGGTATGTGAAATTGCTGTGAGGTGTAAAAGTAAACTTTGAATCAGGCATTGACAAATTTACTGCGTGGTTTTAACCGCCGCCTATAAAGCGGCGACAAACCTGTCAGTCCAGGCGTGGGGCTGGGGAGCTAAGGTGGCCTGGCGGCCAGCGGGACTTCTTGTGGTGGAAATGAGGAGGATCTGAGTAGCCAAAGTGCTCCAGAAGCCTTAAGGGAGGAGTGAAAACCCCTTGCCAGTGAGACGGGGGATTTTAACCTTTTAGTGCTCCCTTTAAAAAAATTTTTTTAAAAAAAGAAAAAAAAAAAAAGAAAAAGGCATGACCTGAAGTCATGCTGCCTTTGTCTCCTGTGCAACTGTACTTTGCACCATTTCCAGTCTTTTCAGCAGTGGACTGCTTGCCACCCTCCCCCATAGCTTCCTCTTGCTGTTAAAGCTGGAAACCAGTGACGTGCCTGAGCAGAGCCAGTCCCAGATGCTCTGCCAGCATGTGACTGGGGGGCCTGAGCTTTATCATTCCTGCTAACTGACCCTTCGACTAAAAGTTTAATAGGGGATAAATTCTCATGTGAATTCATAATCCCCTCAGTTGTGCCAGAAGGATTCCTTAACAAGCAGGCAACAAAGAGAATCTTATACAGCCAGACTTTTTTATTTCTCCTCCTCTTCACGCGCTTTCCAAATTTATTGGGTAGACTACTTCAAGGATGTGTCTTTAACTGTCATCCCAATAGTTATTTGTGCATAACCTAAACAAACAAAGGCAATATATTCAGTGTGGCTTTCAGAGAAGCTCTAGGCATGGAATTGAATACATTTTTGAGCTTTCAAGTACAATAGGTGGAAATATGATATTTTCCAAATATTTATTATTTCTACTTATTCACTATAACTTAAAAATTATGCTTTCGTAGCATGTATCTCTTGAAACATAAATGGTTTTTGTGCGATATTAGTTCATGTGGGTTTTTTTTATTTCAGAATTTTGTGTGGTGTTTGTTACTCTTATCTAGAGAAGCCTGTAAATGCAGATACTGCAAATATTTTTAGTAGAAATGCTTTTAATCAACTTGGTTGCTGTTATTTTGAGTTTGAAGAAAGAAAATTGTTTCTCTCGTAATGTTCTGCTGAAGTGCCTTTAAAGTGATGATATCATCACTTTAATACATTTAAAAGCTTCAGGGTTGCAACATTTATTGAGCAATGCTCATTGAAAGAATATTATGGATGTCTGGAGGCTTTCTACTTTTATAAAAAGGACACTGCTTTTTGTGGCCTCTGTGAAATAAAGCTTATTTTTTTAATTTAATATTCTATTTCTGGCATGAAAAATGAGGAAATACGTGTCATCTTTTTAAAGTCCCTTGGGTTTGGAACCAAAATCTCCTGGGGTATGCTAGCCTGAATGAAGTGCCCTTGGAAGCTCTTGTTCTGCATCCCCAACTTGCCGTAATTTCATTGTATGTGCAACCAAGGTGTTGCAACGAGATGCTTCTCCTGGTGAAATCCTGCTACTCCTATCAGTAGGCAACTACTTTTAAAGAGTATTTTGTTCCTGTTAGACCTGTCACATTCTAGAGGTGTCTGTAACTTTAGAACGTGGCATTTCCTTGGTGGAACCAGTAAATGGTGGGTTTGTTTTGTTAAACTTTAATGGAAGTGGGATGCTGCTGTCTTTGGCAGGAAGAAATTCAGTGTGAGTATACTCTCCTAACGCGGGGACGGGAGTGTAGGAGGAGGTGTTTTTGGAGTGAGAGCCAGCTTCTGAGATCGAGAAAGTCAACCGCGTGCAGTCTCAGAAGTTAGTGGTGAGACGTTGCTGACAACCTCTGGTTCTGACTTTGGTTTTGGGGTTTCATTTTTTGTTTGCCTTTTTTTTTTTTTTAATAAATAATTTGAGACACTGCGCACTGAAATATCTGAACTTCTGAAATACAATGGATGCATTATCTTTTAAAAAAATCAGCAACTAAAATCTTGCCTTAGAAATTAATACCACTGTATTTTTCATAGTATCTCTGAAGTTCACAGTGATTTGCATCGATGGGTAGGAGAATTATCAGTCCTACAAATACCATTGAAACTATAGACTTATGAGAAGGTTAATTACTATTTCATTTCCTAACTCAAAGAAGAATATTCTTCCCTTTCTTCTCTGCTCTCCCTGTTCTTCCCCCTTCACCCCAAGTTGAACTGTTTTAGGGGCTGAGGGTAAATAAAGTAGTTTTTCCCTGTAGTAATTCTTTGGAGTTGCAGCATTCTTAGTTGGGAAGGAACTTTTCTGTATTTTGTGGTGATGGTTCTGAGGTCTGAANCTATCAGTAGGCAACTACTTTTAAAGAGTATTTTGTTCCTGTTAGACCTGTCACATTCTAGAGGTGTCTGTAACTTTAGAACGTGGCATTTCCTTGGTGGAACCAGTAAATGGTGGGTTTGTTTTGTTAAACTTTAATGGAAGTGGGATGCTGCTGTCTTTGGCAGGAAGAAATTCAGTGTGAGTATACTCTCCTAACGCGGGGACGGGAGTGTAGGAGGAGGTGTTTTTGGAGTGAGAGCCAGCTTCTGAGATCGAGAAAGTCAACCGCGTGCAGTCTCAGAAGTTAGTGGTGAGACGTTGCTGACAACCTCTGGTTCTGACTTTGGTTTTGGGGTTTCATTTTTTGTTTGCCTTTTTTTTTTTTTTAATAAATAATTTGAGACACTGTGCACTGAAATATCTGAACTTCTGAAATACAATGGATGCATTATCTTTTAAAAAAATCAGCAACTAAAATCTTGCCTTAGAAATTAATACCACTGTATTTTTCATAGTATCTCTGAAGTTCACAGTGATTTGCATCGATGGGTAGGAGAATTATCAGTCCTACAAATACCATTGAAACTATAGACTTATGAGAAGGTTAATTACTATTTCATTTCCTAACTCAAAGAAGAATATTCTTCCCTTTCTTCTCTGCTCTCCCTGTTCTTCCCCCTTCACCCCAGGTTGAACTGTTTTAGGGGCTGAGGGTAAATAAAGTAGTTTTTCCCTGTAGTAATTCTTTGGAGTTGCAGCATTCTTAGTTGGGAAGGAACTTTTCTGTATTTTGTGGTGATGGTTCTGAGGTCTGAAAGCAAACTGAAATTCATCAAATCTGGGTAACTGATCCTAGAATGTTTTGCAGGTGCCATTTTTATCTTTGAGCACCGGTATGGTTGTGGCGTGTGTTACCCAGCTCTACAAATCTTGAGATTCAGACAAATCATAGCAGCAGGCAGCTACTGGCTGAAGAGGATAAAAAGAAGACTAAGTTGAAAGGTATAACAAAGCTAGGTTGGTTTGTGGGTTTATTTTTATTTTTAGCACTGTGACCAAGTGTTCCTACTCTTTCAGTATTTGGGACCAAGTGAGATAGTTCTCTCAACTTACAAATGAAGCTTTAGGAAATAGAGCCAGCCCTGGAACACTTCTGAATTCAGTTCCAAACTCTGCTCCATTGGTTTTGTTGTTTAGGAAAAATCAACACCAGATAAGAGAGCTGCATGCCCTACAATACTGCATCTCTGTTGACTGAAGAACTGTTGCTTCAGAAAAGCAGCATTAGCAAACCAGGACTTTGGATCTCTGTGCAGATCAGGATTAGGCAAAAAACATGCCTGCAGTGTCCTGGCAGTTGCTGAAAAAACGCGTAAGATGCTTGTGTTCCTGCATCTTCCTGCTCAAAAGAGATATTTAAAATCTTCCCTCAGAAACTAATACCACTGTATTTTTCATAGTATCTCTGAAGTTCACAGTGATTTGCATCGATGGGTAGGAGAATTATCAGTCCTACAAATACCATTGAAACTATAGACTTATGAGAAGGTTAATTACTAATTCATTTCCTAACTCAAAGAAGAATATTCTTCCAGGAATACGTGGTGTATGAAAAAAAGGTGTATCTTTTCACACTCTGAGGTAGGATGTAGTTACTGGTTGGGCGTTTAAAGTGTTCTTGGGGTTGGTTGTTTGCCCACTCAGACAAGAATGGGTCTGGATTGTCAAATTGTTTGAGCGACAATGATAGCTATAGAGGTGGGAACACAGAGGACTGGTTTGCACTCTAATTTTGTTGCGTGAACCTGTCAAATAATGTCACCTAAGGTCTCCCCTTCCTGCTGAGCCCCAGATGGCTACCTCTTTATCGTCATGTAGCGCTGGGACAGTTTTTACTGGCCTGTTCTTTTGTTTTGTTTTTAAAATCTGTCCCAACAAGTGTTCCCAGGAAGGGTTGGAGGAGACAATCCAGTAGAGAGGATTTACTGGGAGATGCAAATGGTCTGTTATTGCGCTGGGCGGTGCATCCCAGCTTCTTGTTCAATAATTACTACAAGTCTACATGCATGTGTGTGCAGGGTCTTTGCGGTGCACACTTTGTTACAACGATGAATGTCATCACGGAAAAGCATACGAGAAAATCAGTGCTATATACTGTGCTAGTTGTAAGGCAAGCATCACGTATGGGCCTTTTTCCAACTTTTTGTTCCTTAGGGCAAGTAAGTCGTTAATAGTAGATTACATTCTGTTTACAATTTTAGTCGTGCCTTCTATGCCAGAGGATTTTGAGGCTTTTTTAACTAGCAGTCACTTCATCTGTGCTTATTTCACCCACCTCTGAAAGGCAACAAGCGAATTTAGAATTCTGAACAACCAGCCGCAAACGAAACCGAATTAATTTAATTTCACCTTCTAAACCTTCCTCCTTCAATGATGAAATTGATTGCAACTTTTAACAAGCTACGAGAGCATTCTTTCAAAATGTAAATATCTTTGCCATTGCTATCTGTGTGTATTAGGGTGTGTTAAAACCCCTCTTTTGCACCACGTCACAGGCTGTTTTATAGGCCCCGTGTTTCTCTGAGTGTAAGGCACATTGCCAAAGGCTAACTATGTTGCCAGTAAAATAGTGCTTTACAGAACTGTTGCAGAAATCGCATTTCCACTCTGTTATTCCAACTAGTTTTGCTTTATTTGGTCCATTTTTTAATGCTTTCAAGTGTAGCTGTTCGTACTATCTACCTAATAAAAAAATATAATCTAATACCCTAAATCCTGATAAATAGGTGATAGCACTCGCGGTATGGTATACCTTTCATTTATCACGATACAAAGCTTTCTGAAGAATTCTGTTTTATGTTATTAGTACTGAATTTAATTTGGTATCTAACGAATTTTTAACCTAAATTAATAGGTATAGATTAATTTTTGCCTTTTCTTCATCTTGCTTCCATATACAGCTATTGCAAAGCAGTGTATTAGACGTAGCTTTAGGGTTTTACTTCTTTACCATGTTGTCAATACTGGTCTAAGTGCACTGCTCAAATCATGCTGCAGGATTCTACACTAATATAATTGGTTTTGATATTTAAGCTAAGATTATATATATATATATATATTTATTTTTAACATTCTGGTTCTAGGTCTGTAAATGAATTTGCAAGGGGCATGAATGGACAATGAAGTGACGGTGGTGTAGAGTTAACCATGCAAAGTCTGATGCGTGTTTTATAATCTATGTTTAGATGATAGAGATTGTTCTCTTGTGAAAGCAGGTTATACTCTGCTAGCTAATGGTTTGCCTTCCGACGTAGCTACCGGTGTGCTTGTCTTCAGGAAAAATGTAAGCAAAGGGAAGCTATGAGGGTAGTTTTATTGGCTGAGCTGTGTGGAAAAAGAGCAGAACTCTAGAGATGCTGCTTGTTTACTGTGACTGGTAATAATACCACCAGCTATTTGTCTTGGATTTCTATTCTTTATCAATTTTGTTTCTGTGCCTGTGATGGTGAAACGACTGGGAAGGAAGCTGAGAAGATGCATTCATTGTGCTGTGGCAAATGGCTAGCTTGCTTTCTTTCAATGTTCTATTACAACTTTTCTAATACCATTGCGGTCATCTGTAATTGTTTGGGTGTCTGGTATGCATTATTTCTAGCCATTTTAATGAAATATTACAGTTATTAACTATGACTACTGGTTTAGAGTGGCTGTAATCCTTGAATGTTGTCTGTTATTGTAGTTTAGGACCACTTTGTTAGAGCATTAGCCACCTTCTGGTTTGCATCAAGGTGGCTGTCTAATGGGTCATTAACTGCTAGCGAGCCCTGGGTCCCCGAGGACTTGCTGGGCACAGTAGTTGTGGTATGAGAAGTAAAGCTCATAGAGCAAGCCATCTGAACACAGTGAACCCTGTAGCGGTGTAAAATGAGGTTATTCTGTCGTCTTAGTATTTTGGGTTTTGCTATAACGCTTTGTTGCCGCAAGTGCAGTGTGTGTTGTCGATGCTCTGAATGGGCTGGTGTCGCTGAAGTGGAGACTCCCGAGGCAACCGCGGCTGTTCTGTCCTCTCTTCAGGATGCTGATCTTGACACTGCTTTTTGGTAGGGATTCAACTAACGCTGGAGAAGATTGTTCTTATCCTCCTCACTAACTTCAAAGACAACACAAACGGTTACAGGTGGGGTACGTGTGTTTTCTTCCCCCACCTTTTTCTTTTGTGTCCTCTCCCCCCCCAACTCTCCCCCAAATAAATGCATAGAACTAGCGCAATGTGGAGAACAGCTGATGAAACAGATTTCCAGGGAGGGAGAGATCATGTCCGCGTGTCTTTTCTGGTCATCTGCGCTGTTCTGAGGCCTCTTTCCTGTATTCCCAGCCTTCTAATGGGACACTTAGCGTCTGACCTTCCCTGTGTTGGAAATGCTTCTGTGGTAGATCAGTCCCAAGCCGCGCTCCTCAGCCAGTGTGATAGTTGGAGGCAGCAAAGAGAGTCCTCCTTAGGTTCCTAATTTAGAATATCCTTTTTAGTCAATTAGGACTTCCACTTGGGTCATTGATCGGTTGGTGAGAGGTGATTTTAGATGTCTGAGAAGTTTTCAGATGTTAGGACACAGCTAAATATTTGGTCGTCTTCATCTTCAGTTGTGTTTATGAGATTGTGTTTGGTATGTTTTTGCCAGGTGACAGTTCTCGATGTCTTTACCTGTATTTTAAAATTCAGTTGAGAGACGACTTCTGTGGTTGTGGCCTTGCTGAAATTCTCGTTTCAGCTGATATATAGTAAATGTCACAGTTAAGGATAAAACAGTGATTTTTACTACAAATTGCTGCCACAGTTTATCAAGTATGAAGTCAGCACTTTTGCTTAAGTTAGGATTTCGTTTAGCTACCTTTTAATTTCAAAATGACAACGTGTACTGAAAAACACTGCTTCAGTCCCTCAAAATAACTATGGACTGTGAAATAATAATTACAGAGTTGAATCTTACTTGCAATGGGATCAAAATATTAAAGCTGTAATGCTCGTGCAATAAAGATCTATCAGTGTTTGGCAAATACTGAACCTCCCAACACCTTTATGAGAGACAGAAGTACTCCTTCAAGCAATGTGTATGATGAGATATAAATCAGGATAGTAGGCTCTGGTTGCTATTGGATTAATCTGTTTAAAATTGACATGGATATGTGCATGTTGGGTTTTGACTGACACCATGTGGTGCGTTGACCTTGGCTGGAGGCCAGGTGCCCACCAAGCTGCTCCATCGCTCCCCTCCTCAGCAGGACAGGGCGAGGGAAAACAAGATGGAAAAAACCCTCATGGGTTTAAGGTAAAGGCAGTTTAATAAAGGAAAAGCGAAGGCCGTGCGTGGAAGCAAAGGAAAACAAAAGATTTATTTCCCACCAGCAGGCGATGGCCAGCCGCTTCCTGGGAAGCATGTGTAAGGGTTCCTCGGGAAGGCAAATGTAAACAGCAAATGCTCCACCTTTCTCCTGGCTTTTATTGCTGAGCAGATGTCAGATGGCATGGAATAGCCCTTTGGTCAGCTTGGTTCAGCTGTCCTGGCCCTTGCCCACCCTGAGCCCAAGATCTTGCCCGCCCTGAGCCTGCTGGTGAGCGGGGAGACGTTGGAGAGACAGCCTGGATGCTGGGGGAGCACTGCCCAGCAGCAGCCAAAGCACCTTTCCAGCCACCAACACAGAGCACAGCACTGGGGGGAAAACTACTCCACTTCAGCCAGACCCAATACACACAAGAAAGCATATAAACAGTTTATTTTCAGCAAATACTGTGGCTCGGTTACTTGGTTGGACACGCCGTTAGCTTATTTGTCACTTAAAATTGACATATTTATTCTAAATAATTCAGAAGGATAATGCAAATGTCAATACATTTTTAGGGGAAAGGAAGACAAAAAGAAGGGAAGGAAACGGGAACTAAAATACTATTTAGAAATGTCAGATTTTTCCGAGGTGGGGGGATTGGAGAAAAGGGAAGTTGCATTTAATTAGCTGTAACTGCCTGTCTGCATGTTCCTGAGCGCATGGAAGTATGGTCCTGAACAAATGACACCGTTCTCAACCGCACCCTGTTGATGCACAGTTTTAATTGTGTCAGGATTTAGTTGCCGGACTGACACACAGAGCTATGCTTTAAAAATTCAGGATTTGTATCTCTTTCATTAGCCGGTACTATTGAATTATGAAGATATTCTGTCAGTGTTAGATTCCCCTAATCTGTAAAATTACTTTAGTGTAACAAATGTTACTGCTAATGTGTTTGATAATTGCAGAATTGATAAAACAAGCATCGCTGCTTGACTTCAAGGAGTTCTTTTGGCCCTTTTGATGCAAACCCTTGGCTCTAAGAAGCAGCAAATTAAGCTGTTGTTTTGTTGGGTGGTGGTTTTTTTTTTGTTTTTTTTGTTTCCATCCCCCTACCCCTCACCCCCCCTCCATTAGCAATCATTCTGTTGCACACACAGTACGTGATAAATCAACCGCAGGAGCTTTAGAGTTGCCATAACATGACATTACCTATCAGCTCGTCAAGCCTGTGTTGACTCTGCGCCTTTTAGGCTGTATATATCTTCAAAGTCTAGCGCCAGTTACTTAGTCAGCTCTAACTAATTTCAGAGTGGAAGGGAAACTTTACTGGAGTGCTGTTTGGGATCTGCTTTTTAATCCTGGTCTGTTTAATGTTTGCCTCCTGACATTCTAGGCCAGACATCATTTTAATGGTATGTGTGGTGATAAAGCCAATAAACTGTCAAGATGATTGATAATCTAAGCATTATAGCAATATGACTTTCCTGTTCTCCTCTGTGCTTTAGATGATGGTTTCCAAATTGAATTCTTACAGTGTGCTGTATGCTTGTTGGAGAGTCTCGGAACAAACGGTTGGAAGGGGCTAGCCCTCGCTAATGCAGGCTTTTAGATTTCTGTTATTATTGGAAGGACTTTTAATTTGGGAGATGTTAAGTGGAAATTCTAGCGTTGGAATAGGCTCGGTCTCTTAAATTTTTGAAATTCTGTTATTTTTGTGGCCACCTGGGATGAAACTCAGAATCGCATGTGGCCGATTCCTTTATCTGTGCTGTCTTTCAACTAGAGATAAGGCAGCACAATGCAGTGTGCGCGCGCGGGGCTTCCGGCTTCCTTTAAGCAAATTCAGCGGCCCTTTTTCATCATCTTAATTGAAAGTCATTGATCAGACTAGCTCACTTTTTATTTTGGGGAGCTTGGAGGCAATTGATTTGGATTATTTTTTGCATGATGCCTAAAATTAATGGTTTTCATCTTGTACTCTTGTGCTGGCCCCTAGACAGTGACAGGACCAGGACAAAAGAATGATGGATATTTGTGGTTTTGACCTGCTCTGTGTGTGCCTTTGGGTTTTTTTTTTTTGGTTTGTTTTTTTTTTTTGCTTAAGTTTGCCAGTACATTAATTTCCTGGTTGTATGTATTTATTTTTCTTTACAGCAGAAGTTAGCGCTCCTGCACCAGCTGAAGAAATTTTACACAGATAATCCTCATTAACTTACATCAACTGATAAATTCTGGCTACTTTCAGCGATCCGTTGTGGAGTGAGGGCAAAGCGACTTCATATTTCTTACTTAAAGCGTGTACAATTTTTTTTTTTCCCCCAGCTCAGTTTGCTGTCTGGCCATTACAGCCAGACACCGGATTATGAGATTTCTAGTACAAATCTCACTTGAATGATATTTAAACTTTGGGCAAGTAAATACTGCTTCCCCCCTCCACTGGAAATTAATTGTTGATTGTATTATGTGGGTGAACGTTTAGAAAAAAAAATAATTAGAAAAACAAACCTTTATTCAGTAGGTTTTCACGGCGGGGGCAGCCTGGATGATTGGGATTAACCTGGTTTTGTTGGGAACAGCCAAGCTGGGAAGTCCTGTGTGAATCGCTGTGCCCTCACCGGTGAAGCGCTGCTCCCACCTGCGCTGGCAGGGGTGTCCCCCGGGTCTCGGCTCCTGCGGGTAGAGCCCTCTTCCACTTCCATTCCAGTCCAGCTGCTGGCAAACTCTTTCTCTAGGCCTTGGGTGGGAGACTGTGAAAAGGCACTAGGAAACGCCAGTAAAAAAAGAGTAAAAAAAAAAAGAGTAAAAAAAGCCCTCGCCCCATCTGGAAAGTCAGTGGGTTAACCAGACCGGTGAAAGTCAACAGGAACTTTTGTGACTTTTAGACGCTTTTTGTGTCAATAGGAACTAGATTAGAGGTGGTACCTTGAGAGTTTTGTTAATTCCGCGGTGACGATGCAGCTCTTAGAGCAGCCAGAGCTGAGAAAAGGCTCTGTCCCCGTTCATAGCTCTAGGGTAGCTCCTCTGGCTGTTGAGAGGAGTCTTTTGCCTTCAGCTTTGTCTTTGTTCCTTCACCTTCTCTCCTCTTCCCACAGCTGACCCATCTTTTTTCCACTGACAGTTAGCCCGTTCAAGTTGTGCTTCATGTTGCCAGGATGATCTAGTGTGTTGCCGCGTTCGTAAAATTGCATGAGAGCACTCTGTTGAATAAAGGGGATAGACCAGAAATGACTTTGGGAGGTATTCCAGAGAATGGATGGGTCGGGCACTTGGGGTTTTATTGCATTCTCCTGTGAGTTAGAGGAAGGAAACTGCAGGATTTAATCCAAACTTAAGAACAGACCTGATGTATGGCGAATCTTTCAGCTGGGCTTCGCCCACTCTTCAGGAGAATTTTGTCTGGGTTTTAGGGATGTTTCTCTCTAAAGTGTCTTGTGCTGCTTCTCTGCTTCTTGGAGTGGTCGCTTTTTACCCAGTGAAGAACTGGTGTGTATCAGTAGTGTTTGCTGGTACTGAAGCCCTTCATCTTGGGGGGAGCTGCCAGGCTCAAGCCTTGGCCAGAATAAATGGAGAGTTCTATTGAAATTCAGGCAGGTGGAGAATGGGTGTTGACAGACGTGATGGCCAGGTTAGATTTGATTGTGTTCTCCTTGAAATTACGTTTCTCAGAACTGCTGGGTCAAATCTTAGTTGTGTAACTCATCTGAATAAAATGAAGCTAAACTGGTCTTTTTCTTCTTCTCAACCTAAAGACTTCCCAATGCAACGTCGCGCTGGTTCTCATCCACAAGCATTCCAGACTAAAGCTTAATTTACTTTTGAAAAATTAGAGCTTGTGCTTTGCAGAAACAACTGGGCAACAGTGAATGAAGTACTATTACTCTGTGCTATTACAATTTTATTTGGTCAGCTTTTTTAAGACCCTTACAGTCAATTTAATCACAGTGCGCTCTGAAAAAAAAAATGTTTCAGAGTCAACTTCTTTACTTCTACTTGCATGATTTTCTGCGGTCTCTTCGGGGGTTTTTTTTGTAGCAGTGATTATTAAAACAAACAAAAAAATGTTTAATAATAGCTTGTCTACTGAGGCAAATGAAAACTTTGTTTTCCAGAACACATTTGGTTGTGTTTTAATAGATTTCTCTTTCCCAGATGTTCCTAAGGGTAGCTTCACTTTTTCTTTTCTTTTTTTTTTTTTTTTTTAAATTTTTCTTTTCATTCCCTCCCAAGGTTCTCCTTCCCCAAGAAGAGT
The DNA here is from genome assembly GCA_013400795.1 of Pluvianellus socialis. Taxonomy (NCBI): domain Eukaryota; kingdom Metazoa; phylum Chordata; class Aves; order Charadriiformes; family Charadriidae; genus Pluvianellus; species Pluvianellus socialis. The sequence continues at coordinate 83,654 of VZTS01012949.1, forward strand.
AGTGGAGGGCAACCATACAGCGGAGCGATAGAAGCAAAACATGAGTTTGTGATGTGAGCAAAGGACCGTAGACATGCGGAGGAAGAGGCATCTAGTTAATTGGTTTCCCCCACCTCCCCTGTCCTGCAATGGCTGAGATGGTGCATGCAGCTTCCTGGTGCCTAGAAAACTTTTGTCTTTTTTAAGGCTGGCTTTTCACTTTCCTGGTATGTTATGAATTGATAAGAAAGAAAAATGTCGGTAGGAGCACGATTTATTATTGTTCGTCTGCTGTTTCTGTCGTATGTATGTGCTAATGACTGGGAGGCATTACATTTCTGATTATTTAATAGCTTTAAAATATGTTGTTCTTTGGCCAAATGTGTCTGCTGTAATCAAATGATTGCTAGGTTCACTTAAAGGGATGAATTTGTACTGTCGATGCTTCCGTGTTTTATATGATTTTCAAAAAAGCAAGGCATGCCTTGAGATCTTCAGCTGAGGCTTTTGTGTAACTGGACATCATTTTATGTGAAAGGGGAAAAAATACAATATTTTTTTTTTCTCCCTAGCAATACATCATATTCTTAGTTCTCTTGACTGTCTATTAAATAATGTAGGCAGCCACTTTGTAACTCTTCTAGGAGGTAGCATGTTAAATATTCAGCGGTGTAGGTAATGATGATTGTGCAGAATGGAGCAGCGCTTGTGTATTCATTGCTAATAGCTCTCCCTCATTGAGTCAGTTTGTACCGTGGGTTTTCTTCCTTCAGATGACAGGGCTACGGTTTGGTGTAGATAGTATTTCAGCCATTTTGCCCCAGGAATAACATTAGTCATTTACAAATAAAATACACATGAAACCAGAAGTCAAATGTAGATTTTTCACAACAAAGGTACCACTAATTTCAGTGCTGTGATGTGAACTTGAATTAGTTCTAGTTACTGATTTATGAACTGTTTATTTTAGACCTAGGAGAGTCAATTAAATTCCTGTAACTTGTGTAGAAGAAGAGTCCTGGCTTGGGTCTCCGGTCTATAAGAAAAGGGAGCAAGAAATACTTTCATCTTGTTTTCTGAGCTTTTGGTTGCATCTCCAAGTGATACTACTCAGCCAGCAAATTGAGCGTGTGCTTCATGTGATGTGCAGCTCAAGTGTGGTCCATGTAGCTGTGCGGATGTCAGACCTTGCAGAAAACTGGGTCTGGCGTTTTAAAATTTATTTTGGTTTTTTTTACCTCAGCTGTTAAACTGAGATGGACAATGTTCACAGTACAAAAAACAAGAAAAGGCAGCATTATCCAAAAGAAATTTCTTATCTATTGTATCAGGTGGGATTTGGGAAGAATTTCCAATTTAATTCCCCTGCGCGCTCCCCCCGTTCCCCGACCCTCCCGTAGCGAGGGTCAAACTGGACGAGTTGGAAGGCAGCTAATGATGGTCTTACTCTGGTGTATCCAGAGTAGCGAATATGAAAAGTAGAAATTTTTACATGACCCTTCTAATTCTGTATGTCATCTTCCATTAGATTTTAAAGCTGTTATTTACGCTATTTGTTATCTTCTGATTGTTTTGAAGTGATAGATCCCTACTTAAATGTAGGCTTTTTTTTTTCTTAGATTCTTTTTTTTCCCCCCCTTCATTAAGTATTGTTTTATTGTTAGGTATTTTCTTTAGGACTTGTTTACTTTATTTGTGGACTCTGTTTTCTACAGTTCAGAAACATTGAGAAGCTGTCTACATCATGTTTCTGCAGTATTTTCTGAACAGTGTGGAATAACCCCCCAAATTACTTGTTTTCAGAGTGTTTGCCTGTTTTAAAGCTGTTAAAAAGCTGCAGAATAACAGGAAGTTGTACAAATTGTTTTTAAATGGCAACGGATCTGCTGATAGACTAAAAAATGGGGTAGAGTGGGATGGGAAGTCTTGAAATCGTATCCCCGGTTGAAAGTCTCATTAGTGATTAGCTGAATAGGTGCTCTAGCAGAAAGAGGAAAAATATGTTTATTTTGTCTTATCGTTTAAAATAAAAATTACAGACTAATGCCCGTCGATCAGAATGTATACAAATAGTTGTAGAAAGAGTACCTAAAGCACAGTAAATCATTGATCGACTCCATTTAGTGAGAAGGAAGTATTGTGTGACAGTTCGTAGAATCATAGAATCGCTTGAGTTGGAAGAGACCTTCAAGATCATCGAGTCCAACCATAACCTACACTACCAAAACCACCCCTAACCCATGTCCCTCAGCACCACGTCCACCCATCTTTTAAGTACCTCCAGGATTTCATATAATACCTCCAGTTAATATGCCTCCAGTTTCATATAATACCTCCAGTTGGTTCAGGGGGTCTGGTTCTGGGCCGTGGGAGGACGGCGGTCCTGCCCTGTCCCATGCTGTCCTGCTCTCCTGGAGGCCAGAAGCACCTGGCTTTGGGCGGTCTGTCCATGGCAGCTCTGCTCCATTTCATCCATCGCCGCTCCCAGTCTCGTTTCCTCCCGGCCTAAAGACGTGGCTGAATTACAGAGGGCGGCGCACAGCTTCCCTTGAGAAGGTGGCAAAGCAGGAGAACACTTCTCTTCTGGAGGAAGCTCTAGAGGAAAGGATGTGGAAAACAGTCCCCACTCCCCTTTCCACGTCAACTAGTTCATTTCTGGATGTGGCCAGTAGCAGGACTGCGGACTTGGTACTTGGAAAATGACGGACTGCTTTGTGGCTGAATATTTCTGCTATGGTTTTCCTCCGTGCTTTTTAACAACAACTGTTTGAGTATTGATCTGCTAGTGCCTAATAGCTCAGAAACACTGTGAATGCAATATGAGGATTAGAAAACTATGCCCCTAAACCCCAAAGCATTGAATACATACATATTCTTTTCCCTGCGATTTAGTTCTGATTGAAATTTATGGTACTGGTCATGTGAGTAAAATTACAGGATGGTGACTCTGAGTGCTTTTTATATGTCTGGAAAAGCATATGGGATACACGAGCATGATTAAGTGAACTATATTAAATTGCTTACTTTGCAAAATCGTTCACCAATTATTAAGTTAGACTATTTAGACTGTTTATACGTAGAAGGAAATCTGGATATGGTTCAAAGTAAAAAAAAAAAAAAAAAAGAGCTTTATTTTGCTTAGCTGATCAATAGAAAAGAACAAGTCTATGTGGTTTTGCTTTACATTTAAAAAAAAAAAAATCCCTTACCATAAATTGTTAGGCATGGGGGTTTTTTGTGTCAGTCAAAATAATTTTTCAACAGAGCATGAAAATGGAAGACAGAGAATCTGAATGGTTCTGCTTTAGAACCACACTGAAAGTTTTTTGTTTTATGTAAATAGAGATTGATGGAACATTTTACACAGAGTGCAGGTTTTTGACAAAAAGTATTGATGGTTGCTTTCAGTAAGTGTTACTGGAGATGACAGAACATTGCATTTTAAGATGAATTACAGTAGAAACTCCCTCTTTGGGAATGTCATACATTTTATTTCATCTGTTGTTTTGAGAAAGAATGACTAAAGTCATAAATACTGCAGACTGATCTCTCTTTCCTTAACATCTTATAGATCTTGCATTAGTTTGCTGTGCTTAGTAGAAGTTATATTAAAAATAATCAGGTAGATGCATGTTTTTGCTAAGATCTGCTTACTGTATTTTGTGGGTTTTTAAGCGTTAACTTGTATTGATGCTAATCCGAAAGGAATGATGCTTTTCATTTTTCTGTTGGCTTATATTTAAACCTTCAGAAGAACAAAATGTTTTGTCTAATGCATTTGGAGGCAAACTAAATTTAGATGTCTGGCTTGAGTGGCATGAGACTCCTTTTTGCAAAGGTAAGTTGATCAATTTTACAGCACCCAAGTGCTAAAGTTTTAATTAACGCTTCAGAAAGCAGTTACAACGTCTATAAACAGAGGAGAGGTTTTCAAAATGTTTTGTCCTGCTGCTGTGCAGAGTTTTGCCGAAATCTCTCTTGAAGCAGTAACTGAAAACCAGACATATGGGATGACTGAATTCCTAGCACTGAAAATACAAATGGGATTTGGATAGTGAGATGGGATGATTTAGGTCAATGGGAATTGCAAGTGGCGGTTAGTAGAAAAGGAATTCTGTTGTAAACATACATTTGCATTTTGTATTTTACATGTTTTAAAATTGTCTGGTGGTTAAAATAGTTGTAGCCTAAGTAAGAGATCTGGTCTCTGCAATGTTTGTGTTTTGTTACTTTCAAATTCTGTGGAATTCACTCTCCCATGCCCCTGGTATCCCCTAAAAAGACAGAAGGGAGTTTTCCGAAAACATTGCGCAGGGGAGGGTGCAAGTGTTACGGAAATTTCAATGGGAGTGTGGACTTGCCTGCAGTTTCATGGCTGATAATGACAACTTAAAAAAGAAGACTAGATGTCTGCTTGGAAGAGTGATAGTTTTAACATAGATCAACTTCTGGGCATGTTGTTCAAGCCTTTTAAAGAATATTCTATTTTCTGAATACTAGAAGAGCATTAGTGACATTTTAATGATGAATGTATGCGTAAAAGAGAATATAGCCAAAAGGGTATTGTCACCCTAAAAATAAAAGCTTGTGTAAAGTAGGCTCATGCTGTAGAAAGGAGCACAGAGAAAGTGACAAATCAAATATTAAATATATATAAAACTGAATTTCTTCTAGATTGCCTCCATTTCCATGTTAGCATTCTAATGCCACCTCTCAGTGCTTACTGAAAACCAGTTCTTTCTTGCCTGTGACTGGCTTATCTACTGAGAAGAGAGTTAAATTTTTCTTTATTACTTTTAAGCTCTTGAAAATGATTCCTTGAAAAGGAAAGTTATTTTAGTTTATCATTCTTCCCACCCAAAATATTTCTTACTGCTACTTCGGTGCAAAAGCATTACTAATTTTTTTCTTTAAACGTATTCATTTTTCCTGTTCTTACAACATCGTATTACCCCAAATTATTCTGAAACCTAGATAGATACCAAACTATTTCATATATTGATTCTTTTCTCTCACCACTTAATGGCTTCATTTACCAACCTGATGATAGCCTGGCTTGGATCCATGCCCTTAGCCGGACTGAGGAACGCGTCATTGAACCCCGGCTATTTGGGTATTGAACAGGCCAAGCCCATCGCGTCTCTGAAATCCCCCATGTGGGGTTCCACATGGTGGATTCACATTGAATGGTGAAGACCAGTCAGATAATGATCAGATACTATTGCATAGGCATCTCTGTAACTATTGAGTGAACTGATTAAATACACAGAAGATCCACTGTGGAATTTGTCTTTTACGTTGGACTGAAGCTTGTCAGTCAATGTCTGGCAGTATTCAGCAGCTTATGCTCTTGTTTAGTTTATAGATCCTCAATTGATCTCTCGATGGCCTCGTTTTCCCCGCAGGTTGCTGACCTGAGCTGGAACACATGAAAACTTCTTCTCCCTGGCTGCTTTGCTCGAGGACTGTCATTGTTTGTGCTGCGTCAGTGTCCAGCAGCTGGGCCTGAAGCGTGTCTCATTCCCACAGGTAGAGCCAGGGTTTCCTGGCTCCTTCACCGAACCATGCCTTTCCCTGCAGGAAAACGGCCCGGCGCGTTGCAGCAAGCTGTTGTGTCATAGAGTCCCAGGCTGGAAGGGACCTCAAGGATCACCTGGTCCAACCTTTCTTGGCAAAAGCACGGTCTAGACAAGATGGCCCAGCACCCTGTCCAGATGAATCTTAACAGTACCCAGGGATGGGGAAGCCACCACTTCCCCGGGGAGATTATTCCAGTGGCTGATTACTCTCATTGTGAAAAATTTTCTTCTTGTGTCCAGTCGGAATCACCCCAGGAGTAACTTGTAACCATCACCCCTCATCTTTTCCATGTGACTCCTCGTAAAAAGGGAGTCCTCATCTTCTTTGCAGCCACCCTTTAAATACTGTAACATGGGAAAAAGTCTCTCCCGAGCCTTCTTTTCTCAAGGCTGAACAAACCCAATTCTCTGAGCCTTTCTTCATTTGGCAGGCGTCCCAGTCCTCTCATCATCTTGGTGGCCCTTCTCTGGACCCTCTCCAGCCTGTTCATCTCTCTTCTGTATATTGAGGACCAAAGCTGAACACAGCATTCCAGGTGTGGCCTGACAAGTGCTGAGTAGCAAGGGATAATGACTTCTTTATCTCTGCTGGTGATGTCCTTGTTGACACAACCCAGCGTCCTGTCAGCTTTCTTTGCCACAGCAGCACACTGCTCACTGATACTGAGCTTATTGTCCACCAAGGTGGCACCCCCAGGTGCCTTCCCACAGAGCTGCTCTCTGGACAGGTAGATCCCTGTGCTGCACTCCGGGATTATGTTTTCCCAGGTGCTAGACCTCACCCTTGTGCTTGTTGAACTTCATAAGGCTCTTGTTAGCCCATGCTTCCAGCCTATCCAGGTTTTCCTGCAGGGTGGCTCTCCCTACCAAAGCCTCCACTTCCCCACTCAGTTTGGTGTCATCAGCAAACTCGATCTGGCCACATTTGATGCCATCATCCAAATCACTTCTGAATGCTGAGCCCACTATCGATCTGGGGGACACCCCGCTTGTGAGAGGTTGCTGGTTTGAGAGAGAGCTATTTACCACCACACTCTGGGCACGGCCTGTCAGCCAGTTCCTCACCCACCGCACAGACCGCTTGTCTAGACTGTAACACACCCGTTTTGCTAGGCGAAGGCTGTGGAGAACCATGTCAAAAACCGTGGAGAAATCCAGGTAGACAATGTCTACCACTCGCCCCTCATCAACCGGGCAGGCTACTTGGTCGTAGAAGGCAATCAAGTTGGTCAAGCATGATTTGCCCTTGGTGAATCTGTGCTGGCTTTTCCTAATTGCGTCTCATTTGACTTGTGATAGCCCCCAGGAGGATTAGTTCCATACCTGTCCCAGGGACTGAAGTAAGACTGATGTGCCTGTAAATTCCTGGATCCTCCTTGAAGCCCTTCTTTTAGATGGGGGTGACATTAGCTGCCTTCTTCCAGTCTTCTGGGACATCCTCTGATCTCCACGACTTCTCAATGATCCTGGAGAGCAGCCTTGCAATGACATAGCAGGCAATGTTGCATGTTGCATGGCAGGGCAATGTTGTGAAATGAATCATCAAGCCTTTTTTAAAAACACAGATTTATTAATGTCTGGATGTTCAGCCTTAGGTGGAGGAAGGGAATTAATAATCAGGGGCTGTATGGAGAGAATGATTCTTTACTAGTGGCAGGCTTCAGGAAAACATAACTTTGTGGAAGAAAAAGGTTCTTCCCTGTTCTGTAAATGTCCTAAAAATTCCAAGTCAACTCCAGGACAAGATTTAAACAGATGCTTCAAGGGGACCTTAACCCATGAAATCACCCTATCCTGCAGCCAAAACCCCACCTTCTAACTCCTGAATAAATAGATTCTCGTGACAGAATAATTCATCTCCAGTCATGAAAGCATGAGCTTTAAACGACAGCTTGTAGAGACCCTGCGCTTGTTAGGGCCAGATCAGCAGCCCAGATGCCTCGGATGTAAACTCATGAAGGGAAGATTAATTTATCTGTCATCCTGTGCTTTGACAGTTGTTGTAAATCTGATTTAGCTCTGAGCAGAAATAGGGGGACCTTTGAATTTATAAGGGTTATAACCGAGAGTCTAACCTAGCCTCTCTGAGCCTTGAAGAAACAAAATGTACTTATGGTCAGTGAGATCTTAAGTAATCTTGGGGCATAAAAAACCCAAAACAAGTGGTGGGGGGCAGGCTGGGCAAGGCTCCCTTTCCACAGGCCAGGGCTGTGTGGGTGCCCACTGGAACGCTCCCTGGTGACCGGAGGGAGAAGGAAGGCTCTGTGTTTATTGATCGATGGTAGCAGACAATTCCCCGAGCCAAGTCCGTGTGCTTTTTTTAAAAAAATGTTGGCACTGTTTGGAGAGCTTTTCCTTTTCTGACATTTTGAACTTTATAGAGGCGATTTTTTTTTTTTTCCTTTTTGAAAATTCATAAAGCTGTCAGACTGTTTTATTGTGGAATGATACAGTGCAGATTTTAAACATCTACGGCAGTACATTTGTAAAATTTAAATGAAAACTCTAATAGTCATGACCTCATTGGGGATGGACTGTTGTCTTATGATAGGAGCATTTGTCTGTGGAACAGAACAGGTGGTTTAAGCTAGGAAAAGTGTTTCTTGTTAGTGCTGCTCCAATAGTATCCTGTGCACTGTGGGGACTGGGCAATAGCGTGTCTTGCCTTCTTTCTTATTCCATGTGCTCCCAACTAAACATAGCGTAATAGCTGTGCAAATCTCAGTTTCCCTTTCATATCGAAGTACTGAAAATGAAATCTATAACACTTAAAATCTGAACTCCCTAGGGTAGAATGACACTCTTTTTGTTAGGTTAGTGTAAGGGCGTCTGCAAATACTGTGGTATCTGCAGTGTATGTTCAGTGTAAAGAAGGCTTTAATCTTTAAGGAGGTGAGTTACTGTTGATTTATGCTGAATTCAGCTGTATAAAACTTCTGAGAACGCACTTGTAGTATGTTACCATATAGCTCCCATCTCTAAATGCGTATCGTTACTCTGCAGGACTAGATTGCAGTGAAGTACATGATTTCCATCCGCCGGTGAGCCCGAAACTCTGCCTTTCCTTGGTGATGAGGAGGTGACCTGTGTGTTAACTGCGTCTGTCTTAGGCTGGCAGTGGAGCACGGTGAAAAATCACTCTTCTTCCTTGAAAGGATGGAATACTAATGAGCTCCTTTCCCACTTCTCTACTTCCAGCCTGCTTCTCCTGCTAGTTCGGGAGCTCACATCTCATTTTGTGAAGCTGGTGGGGAGTCAGGGACATCACCCCGTTGTAAGCTTTCAGGGGGTTAGCAAGAGCTGTGCTGTTGTTCCTCCCTGCAAATTGTAGTGGTGTTATTTTTAGAATCATAGAATCACTTGGGTTGGAAGAGACCTTCAAGATCATCGAGTCCAACCATAAACCTACACTGCCAAACCCACCCCTAACCCATGTCCCTCAGCACCACGTCTGCCCGGCTTTTAAATACCTCTAGGGACGGCGATTCCACCACCTCCCTGGGCAGCCTGTTCCAACGCCTGATAACCCTTTCCATAAAGAAGTTTTTCCTAATATCCAACCTAAACCTCCCCTGGCACAACTTGAGGCCATTTCCTCTTGTCCTGTCGCTTGTTCCTTGGGAGAAGAGACTGACCCAAGTGTTAGTTCAGGCCAGAACTGCCATAAGGGAGCCGGTTCCCTGTGTCAGTGTGGCCTTTTCCTTCCGGATGAGCGATACAGCGTCCACTTCAGTGGAGGGACAACCAAACTGCTGTTGCTCGCTTTAGAAGTGGCCCAAGAGGGGAATACTCTGAATTTTAAGGAAATGAAAATGTGTGTACCTCCACAGCGTTGATTGAATTTGTCAATGAGTGAGTGTGTTAGCAGAAAAAGGTATAAAAATAATTTGTGTCTATATGTTTTAAGCCTCTAAAAAAAACTCCGACCAAACAAAACAAAACAAAAAAAACCCCCAACCTGCCCTCACCCCCCAAAAAAAAAATTAAAAAAAGGAGGGAGGGAGCATTGTCCTGCTTGGAGGAGGCTCAGTTACCATCACTGGGGCAGAGGGTGCTTTACCTCAGATTTATGCACGACGATATTTAAATGGAAATGATTGAAAAAACCAAACCCCCAGCTTAAGTCAGAGTAGTTGCTGCAAAATTCAAGTGTAGGCAGGTTTTAAGCCAAATCAGTTACTTGCAGTCTATGGATTCTGAATGACTTAATGTTACACCCAAGATTCCCTAGCATTTTTTGGAAGAAAGTTGTTTTGTTTGGGTTTTTGGTTTTGCCGTCATAATGAGGTAGCGGTTTAGTTAGACTTTTATAATTTCGATTTGTTTTAGAGTGCATTCATGAGGTTTTCAAGGTTTTATTACAACTAGAGAAATAAAGATGAGGGCAAGTGATGTTAGCATTACTTAACTGAGATTAAAATCTGCGACCAAAATTTTCAGGTAACGTTACTTTGAATACTTCAGCTTGATTCACTAAGGAACTAATTTTGATTTCTGATGTAGTCTGAAGTAGACTTGTAGAAAGAAAAATGGCACAATTTCAAATTCTCCTGAAATAATTTCTGCACTTACTCCTGGGAGCGTGTAAAACTGTCGCTCTTGTAGCAGGGCATTGTTGTGACAATGTCTTGTACAACTTGGAACAAAAAAATCTTTGCTGCAAAGAGTTTACAATCTAAGCAATAATGCTGTAAATACTTGCTAGCTTCCTGACCAAATGAAGCTTTCAAGTCTTTCATGCATATTGTGTTGAGGTCAGAGACATTCGTAGTAACATACAAAAATATCAGTTTGTTTGTAAACAGTAACTTTGAATATTTTTTGTCTCTGGAGTAAAATGCAAAAAACTGTATTGTGTCTAGTTCTTATACTGGCCTGTCATGAAAATAACAGAGCGCAGTCCTAAAATGAATCTTCTTACTACTATTTTTTTCTCACTTTTTTAGTGGTAAACTTGATATAGAAGGAAATGAGTGTTAGCATTGGAGTCAGCTGTGCCAACTGCTATTTGAATATATGGTTTATTTAGAAATGTAGTACTAATGAACTTAGTGGCCTGTAGGAAGTAATACACTTGCTTTTTTTGTGTGCAGTGTCTTCTCCAAAACATTCTCCAGGTTTCTGGTTCTTTGTGCTGCAAGCAGTGGAATTTGCTAAATTTTGCATAGCCATGTACTAGGTTTGCTTATGAAATGGCCAGGTTGGAACTTTATTGTTTGGACAGGTATAGGAATTACACAAATTGAAAGTACAGTATTGCAAAAACTTGGCCCAGAGCGTTCCTGTTGCTTAAAGTAGGAGGTCAGATTTTGTCGCTTTGGTCCGGCGGCGCACGGACGTGGTTGGGGTGTAGGGAGAGCCGAGTACTTGAGGAAGGAGCATCAGTTGTGACATGACCATGTGCACGGACAGTGTTTTCACCCCAGCATATAGACGGCATTTCGGTATTTTATGTGCTTTTCCCATTGTCACTGGAATCAACCCCACAGCTGGGATGGAGAGGCTGAGTGAGTTTGTGCTTACAAGCTTTAGTTTTGGAAGGTTTGTGATAGTGTGGTGAATATATTTTTGCAATTCACCTAATTTGTACTAGCAAAATGAATGAATTTTTGCGAAAGACGGGATCTCGTTAAGGACTTCTAATGCTTTAAAGAATCTAAGTAATCTCTAGGCAATCCACTGGTCTCTCTCTTGTTGATTATTTTTGCCTGTAAAGCAGTGTGTGAAGTGTGTCTCCGATATCTCATTTTAGTGGCAACGAACAGAGCGAAGTTATTTTGAAAATAGCTGAGGTGGGCGGTCTGGTTTGCTACGCGAAGGGGAACCAGTCGGGGGACACAAACCAAATCAGCAGCAGGTGTTAAAGCTGTTGAGAGCTGCTACAGAAACCTGTTAAAAAGGAGTTGCATGAACCGACTGGATGAAGGATGGAACCGCTCTAAGAATTAGATCCTAGAAAATCTTTGCCTTTAATTTCTATAACACTCTGGAGCGTTCCTTGTCACTGTACAAATTGACTGAAACATATAAATCTTTCTCTGATTTTCATAAAATTTCACACTACAAATGGTTTTTTTTAATATCCTTTGGGCAGATGAAAGTAGTTCTCGGTGATGCTACAGACAAACATGATTTCAATGAAGTACGGCTTCGCTTGTTTAATGGGACAGGATTTTTTCAAAAGCAAATGAATTTTTCTAGAAGACAATATACATTAGACATCTCTCTAAGGCAAATATATTTGCATAAGAGAATTTTTCCTCCTGCCTCATTTAAGCTACTTCAATCGGGAGATGATTTAAAAAAAGGGAAAAAAAGACTTCACGCAATATTTTTAAACCTTTATTTTTTTTCATTCACTTTTAAAGGCACAGTAGGGAGCCATGGGAAATGTATTTTCATCTAGGATTGCAGGAGGAATACATATTGTTTGTTTAAGGCATCAGGTATTGAGAAATGGCAGGGTGAAAAGTTTGACCTGAACTGCCAGATCTGATCTGCAAGGGGGTAATTGAGTTGCCATGTTTTTTTTCTCCTCAGTTTAAATCAAGTTTTGCTATAGCCCATTTAAGTGTCAAACTGGTAGCAAAACTTGACAACTTCAGGGTGCAAGCTTGCTTTTGATCAGGATTTACATGCAAATCATTTTTGCCTTGAACTGTCAACTCCTGTTTTGACACTGTGAGGGGAAGTGCCCCCGTTTCTTGCAGCCTTTGCTTCTCAAGCCATGGGGACGATGGTCAAAGCGGTTAGTTGGCGCGTGGAAGAAAATTATTCTGGTAATATGGTGGTTAAAATTTTTATATCTCTTTGTTTCTCTTTTCTGTAGTTTTTCTGCCCCCTTTCCTTTCAGTCAGCTGTTGCGGCTGGGCTTCTAATCTCCTTTCTTTTGCCTAGAAGAAAATCTAACAATAATCCTGAGTTTGATGTCAGAGAGAAACTAGAGAATTGGGCTAGAGGGTCACCAGTGTACTGGGGAATGGGTTTAAGCTGCAAAACAACACAAAGGATGCTGACAGTCCACATTTTCTTGGGCTTTAAACAAAGTCTTTGGTAAGTTTAAAGAATCTTCTCCTTGCATGACTAAACCTATTGATGGTTTAAAGAAAAAGCTGCCTTAGAAGGCTTAAGACTGAACCTTCTTTCCAATTTTACTGAAAACCCTAAGACGTTATATTTTTTTTACATTGTATAATTGAAGAAAAATTACAGAGGGGCCCATGAACTATGAATCCACTGTGTGAATGAACAGTATGTCTTCTTTTTGCGGCCATATCTAGTAAAACTCATGTGTAATATACCTTTTAGGTTAATTTAATTTCCATTCACACTTTGCATCTGGAGCTAATCTTTCAAGAAAATCCCACACAGGAAAGCAAACTAATAAAACAAAAAGTGTAATCTAATACTTAAGGGTTTCTAAAAATAAAATCAACTTCAGAAATAGACTGGTGAGACTTTATAGAGAAGACGTAAAATTGCTATTATACCAAACTAAACAAATGGTGCGAGGAGTTAGATCTCACAAGTGATGTTGCTGTTCTGTTTTCTAGTTAAACAATTTTTTCTTTGTACTATTAGTAGAGTGGGGACATCAAACACACTGTTTCACTGAGGTGGCAGGCAGTGTCATGTTTGATAATCGACATATGAAAGCGTAACTTTTAAAAGTCGAGATTTTGAGACAGAATCTGCTTTATCTGTCTTGGACCTGATTTTAGCCGACAAAAACCTGAATATGCTAACGTGCGCTGTGAGATTTTAATTGAATTGTTAATGACACTTTGGAGTGACACAACGTGTGAGAAACTTCCAAGAACCCATCATGGGAGCCCTTTTTCGTCCTGTTACAAAACAGAAGACACTGAGAACTTGACAAGTCCAAGTGGCTGAGGCCAGGGGAATAATTGATAGCAGGCTGCCTGTATCCAAGGTCCTTCAGCAGTAATTGCGAGCAGGATCTGACTCTCTGATCTCACCAGTAGTATTCACCATGCCAAAACGACCAGGCTTTGACAGATTGCTTTCCTACAGTAATAACTTAGGCATGTTCCCTTTCTCACATGAGGCCACACATCCCTCCCACTGGAGAAAATGAGTTGAAAACGAGTTGCTGCTTTTTTTTTTTTTTTTTTTTAACGGGGCGCTGTTAAAATAACTCTCTTCTATTATATAAGCCCAGTAGTGCCAGGGGACTAAATTTATATGGTTATAAACAAGAGATATTACTTTAGAATACCACAATGTAATGTTTCACTATTTCTATAGGATTTCAAATGTTTTGAAAATAATCCGTGGGGTTTTTTTTCCCCCCCTCCTTCTGGCTCTTAAAAGAGACCCAAAATGCCACATTTTATGTTTAATTGCTTTCATCTCTTTCTGATTTTTATAAACAGAGTGCTGACTTCTACTCAGATTTATATCTTGGATGAATCCAAGTCCCCAGACGGGGACCTAGAACTATTATTTATTCTGCATAGGTTGAAATGGGACCTATTTTATTTGAGTTTTTTAAACTCTCCCACTGTGTTTGGTCTCTGTTATATTTTAAAACTTCTATGTGGTGTTTGTTTTTTTCCTCTTTTTTTTCTTTTTTTTTTTTCTTTTTTTTTCTGGAAAGTCATTTTGTCTGTAAACTATGACTGGAAACTGTAATGGCCTGGATGATATTATAGCAGTTCTGGATTTACATGCCTTTTAGTGACAGGATTTTACTAATTCTGATATAAGGACCCCTGTGTGCTACTCTATGGTGGTCTGTGTTCTCTGGCATAGTTAAAAGCCTGGCAGCTCCACCCTCGAGCTGTCTAAACAAGGTTTCTCACCAGGCACTAACATCAAAAGAACTACAGTAAGCGAAGGCTACGGGAAATTGTAACCGCAATATTAAGTTTATAAAAAATGAACATCTACTACTGTAATGACTGGCACTTTCATTAATGCATGCAAACCTCTAAGAAGATTAAGGTACGTTTCCATAGGTGTTAAGGGTGGATGGTTTTATAATTTTCAACTGCAAGTGAAAAGTGGTAAGAATGCAAGGTTCTTAGCTGTGAAAATAAACGGCGTGCACATGGTAGAATACTTACGGTGTCTATATGGCATTTGCTTAGTTACTCCATGGTACTTTGGAATAGAGAACTCTAAAGGTCGGCTTATGTTCACTAGCAAATATAAGAAAATTGGAAGGCAAAGTCATCTGGTTGTTGCTCATAAACTCCAAAATCTCTGAGAGACTGTGCAAATTCAGGTGATCTGCCCGCAAACGCCATTGGAACCAGTGAAGAGGTTCTTGCAGAGAGTCACGATGACATCGGGGATCCAATCCTGTGGTCTTGTTACAGGATGTAAATAGGTAACTTTACTTTTTTTNTTTTTTTTTTTTTGCATAAGGAATGGTGGGCCATATACTTGTTCTCTTTTTTTTTTTAAAAAAAAAAACTTCTTTGTCTCCCTTGAGTTGAGTTAACCGCACATTGTTTGTAACTGTAGAGAGTAACTTGAAAATGATTAACGGAAAACTTCTATCTGTGAACATACTGCTGCGCAAGAAATAACTTTCTTCTTCAAGTATGTAGCTTTTTAGTAAGATGAATTGCTCACTGTATACCTGATGGGTCATGTAGCTTACTCATAAGCTTCTATAAACTTTAGGGATCATCTGAACTCTTTTAGAGGCTATTGCTGGAGCTTTGACTTGCTTTGATTGTAGTAAATAAATCTTTATTTGTAATAAGGTGGAAAAATACAGAACAAAAATGAAGCTAGGGTATTAAAAATAACTAAGTTTTGGGGTCAAGCCCAATTCATTAAAATGAGAAAAGCAGAGAGGAGAGTAAAGCTTGGCACTGGTTTTGCAATAATAATTTATCCGCACCTTGAGCCCATCCTTTGGACAGACCTTTGTTTGAACTGCAGCTGGCTTGGTTTATGTGTGACCTGCTGGGAGCTGAGGTTGTAATGAAAAACAGTTATTCTTTCAAATTACTCACAAGAAGTAGTGCCTATTTTATCAAGTGCTCTTCTTAATTTGGCACATGGTAAGACTTTTAATATTTATTTTTTCTCCATTAATCACACTGGATCTTATCAGAAGTATAAACACAGTGATGAAATACTGTATGTTTTCCTTAAAGCATTCTGAGGACAAGCGCTTCTCTAGAGAGCAGGTGTCAGGAGCTCTTACCATCAATTAATGAAGTTATTTGTTGAGGGGTTTTGTGTGCGTGTTGCCATATTATGAACTTTTCAAAATCCTTCTTGGTTCAAAATTGAGTTTCGTAATTTTGCAGGCTTCCAGGACAAAAAAGAATGAGGAGAGACTAACGGTTTAAGAAAAATAGAAATGCAAAACCTCTGCAGTCCTTTCATGGTGTAAAACAAATTTAAGATGACAATTTACTTGTGAAATGGTGATTGACTTAGAGTTATCCTGGTTTTTCTTTGTTTTGGATATAATCCTACTTTTTGTTAATGTAACCTGTATGCTCAGAACTGCACGACATAAACATAGCTGCTGTCCTGTTCAGTCCGAACAGCTGAAGACTAAATAATACCAGTTGGGGGAAAAACCTGAAGATGATGATACCCTAAACTGTGCCTTTGTGCATCTGCTACCAAATAGCAGAAGTCAGATGCTCAAACAAAATGGGAATGCTAAGTTAAGATTAATTACTTAATAAACATCTTTTTCATTTCTAAAGTCTGTGATTTGCTGAGATATTTGAAGAACGTCCTTCTGTTTCTTAGGTAGGAAAAACCCACCCTTTGAAGTCATACGCCTGTTAATCCTTTAAGATCGTAGACTTAGTGCATAGGACGTCAATTCTGATAGCAGATTTCTTGTAATCTCAAACCGTTAGTGGAGTTGGTATAAGCAGAGGTGTTTTGGGGAATTCGGACAAGTATTAAGGCAGTGGGTTGTTCATGCATTGCATTAACCGTGTGATGCTAGTACTGAAGCCTGACTTAAATTCTCTGGCGTTATTTGTCTTTCCATTATTCTTGCAGTTGCTGTTTACAAATCTAATTAACGTCTTGTCTCCTGTTTTAAGATATTAAAACCCCCCAAGCATGACTAATAATTTACCACTGACAAATACTGTTGATATTTGCCATACTTATAAAAGACAACTTTTTGCAGAGGCAATTTGATTGTCCTTTCATTTAGAGATTTTCTACATGGGAAGGCTGGAAGACAAGCATCAGAATTCTTCTCTGTAAGTGGTGGGGGAAAGTAGAGGTTTTATATAGAGGCACGTTCTTTCAGAGAACAGAGTGAGGTATTACTTGGAAGACAAGGGAATGGATGTGTAATACGTAGTTCTTCTTCCTAGTGTTATTAAAAGATAGTGCTGACAATACCCTCTTTCCACACCTTCTCTAATATTTTTGTCCTCATACAAATGTAGCGCTGGTCTACTTACTGTGTTGTTATGCATCTTCTCTCATTGTTTTAATCCACAATTAAATAGTCTGTTTATAATAACCTCTTGCCACAAAAGGAAGAAATTGAATCTGCTGCTGAAGAAGACGTTCGAATATGAGGTATTATTGTTCCCTTTTGTTTTGCGTAAGCTGGAAAGTTTGGATAAGTAGGATATGATGCTGAAATACTATATTTTTTAGATATTGATATATTGCATAAATGTTGAGGACGAAGTGCAAGATGAGTCCATCAAATACTGTTGTCATTTCCTCACTTCCTAGCGCCTATAGAAGGGCTGAGCATTGCACCACAGCGTTGTATCTCGTGCCGTGTTGAGTCTTGGGTGTTCAGGTTGCTTTTTCTAAAACAGCGTGCTGGAAAACTGTAGTGGCTTGTTTATATCAGGCGAGCATTAAAATGATTATTGGGAATTTTGGGGATTCAAATTCTCATATTCTAAGCTAAATGCTTTATCTTAGGATGGGTGGGAGCACATTTAGTACGACTGCAGCTCAGCGCTGGTACAGAACAACCCTGGCAATGCGAGGTTGGAGTGGAGTAGCTGGGACATCTGTTGGGGCAAGTTCTTGCCACGTTTTTACAATAGCGTCATGCAGGCAGAGAGGCTATGTTTAGTAATGCATTGACTTCTACTTTATTTTCACTGTATTAAAAACATGAGCTTTATGGATGTAATATGTCCCTTGTTATACAGAATGTTGGCAGTGCTTGCAGGCATGATATATATTTTGGGTTTCTTTTCCCCTATAAAATCTCTATTATTTCTTCAAAGGGGCTTAACTTCCTTCCTGTTTTATTTGCGGGTTAAAACTGTACAGTTTTGTTCATTTTTAAGCAAGTTATTTATATATCAGTGCACTTTTATTGGGTTGGACTAATTACACATTTTGTAGAGGCTGTGCTGTTTTATCATTTATTTCATAAGGTACCATTACGTGCGCAATATATATCTATGTTAGGCACACAAGTCCAGATTGTATTGCAGGTACTACCAAGATCCAAGGAGAAATCATAATAAATGGCGTTTACTATGGACATATGAGGCATAGGCAATGAGGCAAACCCAGCTGTAAACTTATAACCGGTTCTAAAAAGTGCCAGTCATAACTTTATCTATTGTGCTTCCCCTGCTAGAAACTATTGGGCTGCTTTTTCTAAGTCTTTGGGAGAGAGGATATTTTCATCTGAAGAAATTAGCGATGTAACTGCAAGGTGGCTTCCAAAATACACTTAATCTTTCTTCAGTTTGGATTTGGTAACTTTTAGAATTTGACACTAAATCTCAGTATTTACACTCCTCTCAATGGTACACAAGGAGCCTCACAATTTGTTTTTAATATGGCTCACTTCACTAGGAGATGTATTTGAAATCAGTATATTGATCTAAATTATCAGTATGGTGATATATTAATCAACAAACTTTTTAGCGAGGAACCCTCGTAACATTAGTTGCCTTATGCCTGTGTAATTACTTGTTTCCCAAGATGTTTTCGAACAGCATTGACTCCAACGTGCTGTTTTAAAATTTAATTATCAGTTTCCTTTTCCTTGTATTAGGGATGCTTCTGCAATTTTTGGCATAAATAATTTTTCAGTTTCGTTCTTACATACTGTCCATCACACAGCACCTAAGAGAAATGACGTGCATTGAGCAAACCTTGGGTGGGATTTCTGGGGCTGCTCGTCTCCTGAATCATGATTGTCACTGAACTCACTGGGACTACAACTACTTCATCCTACACTGTATTTTTCAGTATCAAGTGACTCAGTAAAATTAACAGTGAGTCTGAGGACCTGTTCAGCTTCATTGTTGGAGTTGAATTTTCTTGTTTTACTGCTTTCCCATTGTAAGAATACTGGTTTTGGATTTTCTTACAATGTCTTTTGTCTAAGTAGAAGTGCTGAGAAGATGGAAGTATTTGCTTAGAGAATAAACAGTCCGATTTAAATACAAAGATTTTTTTTTTTTCTTTTTTCTCCCCCTCGAAATGAAACCAGAGCAGTATATTCTTTCATTCAGGCACAGCGTGATTGTTATAGTATATTTTGCATTAATTCATGGAGGGACACTTGCCTAAATTGCTTTCTGTCTCTTGTGGAAGTCTTTGATCCTGGTGACAGTTTGACTGCATTAGTGAGAGTGTATTGGTTAATCCTTTGCTTAACTTGTTCTTTTTGGCACAGCCAGGGGCCTTTCCAAAGATAATCTGTCAGCATAGGCTAAATCCTAATCAAACAGGCCAGAAGACGAGCTGGGAGATGTATTGTAGGCTGAAGAACTCCTTTTTGGGACTAGATATTTTTAGATACGGTGTCTTTTTGTGTACTCTGAAAATTTCAGCGTGTATATAAACTCTGTGTAGTCAGAAGGGCTTGCATCCTCTTTGAACACACTGGTTAAGATGCTCGAAATGCTGTACATCTGCTTTGCTACCAGGAGTTGATTTTGGTAGGGGTCTGGATGTTTTCAGTCCCTTTAGTCATTTGGTATTGAACGATGCATCTGAGTTTCTAGTTTCATAATGGTCAAACCCGATGAAGACAGAAATCTTTCACATAAAAAATGCAGTATCTGAAAAACCTGCTTACGCGTGGCTGGCTAAGTTTCTAAGCCAAAGCCCTTTTTTTTCATTGCAAGTGACTGAAGTAGGAAACTCTCGTCCAAATCGGGAGAGGTCTAGCTTGCTTTTAAAGCTGATCCTGACTCTGACAAATTGGCACCAATAAGCCTAGTTTTTGCACTTTGAAGAAGCTTCATTTAATTACATGAGACTTAAAGTAACAATCAATATCCTTGACTGCCTAGCATAAAATCAACGGATGTACATTCATCTACTTTTGCAAAATAAATTGGAATAACAAAAGATCAAGAGAGGTCTTTTCTTGCTCTAAAATAAAAGTGTATCTTATTATTATTCATTGTTAGTAGAGATAAAGTCAGAGCTGTTCTTTCAGAATTGAAGTGTTTCAGTTTCTTTGCAGAATGGTGCTTAAAAAGTGCTTATTAATGTACAAGTAGAGGGAAACCGGAGATACATTTTTCCCCCCTGTCAGTTCAGCAATCAACTGTAATAAGAGCTGATGTAAAATTTTCATACACTTTAAGGCATTCTTTAATGTCTTTATGCTACTTGAAACACTTTCCATTTTCATTTCACTTAACAAGCATATTGGGATATTCTTTATGCAGATAAAACAAGCTTAAATAAAGTTGTTAAAAGTGCCTGCAAGTAAATTGCTTGTATATTCCTTTTACCCGACTTTTCCCTCCCCCTGCACTTAACATGATTAAACTGAATATTGTAATAAAGTTCATGCTAAATGGTTCTATGATTCATATCAACCTTATTACTGTCAGCTCAGCCAAAACAATTTCACTTTCACAGTCTTGTAGTGGTATTATGGCAAACATGGGATGCCTGTATTGAGATGCAAATGTGCTTTGCAGAATCGTAGATCATGGAGTCATACAAGACCTTGCGTTGGAAGGGACCTTACAGATCATCTGGTTCCAACCCCCCTCCCGTGGGCACAGATACCTTCCACTAGACCAGGTTGCTCGAAGCCCCCCATCCAGC
This sequence comes from Pluvianellus socialis, assembly GCA_013400795.1. Taxonomy (NCBI): domain Eukaryota; kingdom Metazoa; phylum Chordata; class Aves; order Charadriiformes; family Charadriidae; genus Pluvianellus; species Pluvianellus socialis. The sequence goes on from VZTS01012949.1 coordinate 104,239, forward strand.
CTGGTCCTGAATACTTCCAGGGATGGGGCACCCACAACTTCTCTGAGCAACCTGTTTCAGTGCCTCGCCACCCTCGCAGTAAAGAATTTCATCCTAATAACTAATCTAAATCTACCCTCTTCCAGTTTAAAACACTTACCCCCACCTTCTTACTCCCCTCCCTGATAAAGAGTCGCTCCCCATCTTTCCAGTAGGCCCTCTTTAAGTACTGAAAGGGTGCAATTCTCCAGGCTGAACCACCCCAACTCTCTCATCCTGTCTTCATAGGAGAGGTGCTCCAACCCTCTGATCCTCTTTGTGGCCCTCCTCCAGACTTGCTCCAACAGGTCCCTGTCCTTCTTATGTTGGGGGCCCCAGAGCTGGATGCAGTTCTCCAGGTGGGGTCTCACCAGAGCAGAGTAGAGAGGCAGAATCCCCTACCTTGACCTGCTGGCCACGCCGCTTTTCATGCAGCCTGGGATGTGGTTGGCTTTCTGGGCTGTGAGCACACATTGCTGTCTTATGTTGCGCTTTTCATCACCCAACATCCCCAAGTCCTCAATCCATTCTCCACCCAGCCTGTATTTATGCTTGGGATTGCTCTGACCCATGTGCAGGACCTTGCACTTGGCCTTGTTGAACTTCATGAGGTTGGCATGGGCCCACCTCTCAAGGCTGTCCAGGTCCCCCTGAATGGTATCCCTTCCTTCTAGCGTGTCAGCTGCACCACACAGCTCAGTGTTGTCAGCAAACTTGCTGAGGGTGCACTCAATCCCACTGTCCATGTCACCAACAAAGATGTTAAACAGCGCCGGTCCCTGAGGAACTTCACTCATCCTTGGTCTCCACTTGGACATTGAGCTGTTGACCCTTTGAGTGCAGCCATCCAGCCAATTCCTTATCCACTGAGTGGTCCATCTGTTAAAATCTGTGTTTTTCCAGTGTAGAGACGAGGAAGTCAGGTGGGACAGCATCAGATGCTTTGCACAGGTCCAGGTAGATGATGTCAATTGCTCTTCCCTTATCCGCCAACGTTGTAACCCTCTTTCTAAATAACATCTCTTCCCCCTTTTCTATTTAGCCATTTTTTCACTTGGTTCTATGTTTTTCATTTAGATTTGGTGGATGCCTCAGGACTATGCCAAAATATCCCACTGATGTTCAGTAGAACAAGTGTAGACTGATGAGCTTCCACATTATTTAGTTATCTGAAATAACGGACTACAGGATTTTTTGGGGGAAAAAATGCCACACCCAGCAACAAGCAAAGTCTAACTAAATGGTTAGCTTTTTGGCATCTAAACAGAGATTATGGTGATTGTCTAATCAAAATTGTCTAAACTAATAGGAGGAGAGGGGAAAGTCATGGAAGTCATCTCTGTCTAAGGTTCTGATAATGAAGGGTTTTGTTGATTAAAAAGGGTGATTGGCGTTTTGTGATCCACAGAAGATTTGGTTCTGCCTGTACATGACCGTGCTCTTTGTATGCTCTTCGGGTTGGGAATAAGTTGTGAAGATACTTCTAAACTATTTAGGATGCCCGTTTACTTGAGAGCCTATCCCATGAATCGTATTGCCGAGAATGCTTTATAACAGAATTGATTTTTGAGATAACTTCAGAGCCAATACCTTGAATGGCATCTGAATCTGTATCCTCTACGTCGGTTCCTTGTGTCTTGGCACTTGTATTAGAGCTGGAGTGATTTCACGGTTCCTAGGATGGGAGCTTCAAAGGGCGCTAGAGAGACCTCAAAAACTGTAAAAAAGATGGAACAAAAAGAACTATCTTTTTGTAGCGTCTGTTGAGTAACGCATGGAAAAATTCAGATCATAGAGGTGGAATTGTGTGGTCAGTAGACACAGTTGAATTTTTGTTAATATTTTGGGCATAGCTTCTAGAGCTAGCTTTGAATCTCAACCAAGGGGGAAACACGAGACCTTGTCTTCTCTTGTTCAGACCACATCTCAAGCCCATTTTAGGGCTTTCTGTAGCTATCTGTTTCTGTGAAGATCAGTATACGGTTTTTGGAAAGAAGAAAGAGGTGCTATCCATTGTGAATAGAACAAAATACGGACTGACTTGTTTTCTTTGAGTCTTTGGTTTGGACTGCTTTTCTGCCTTTTTTTCCCCTCAAATTATTTTCCTAATGTAGAAAGGGAATTCCAGTCTCAGAGGGTCAGCTTTTCTTTCCAAGACTTACGGACAGTGGATGGAGCTACGAGGTCTTTGGACAATTCTCTTTGGTCAAAGTCTCTTAGATTGTACAGAATTATTCTTCGCAGGTCTAGTGAAAAGCTGCTACTGGGTGGCTGCAGAAGGGGATACTCAGAATTTTCTGTCCTGATTGTAATGTGGTGTGCAGACCCATGCTTGATCTATTAAATGGACATTATATATCTGAATTTTAGGCACCTGTTTTTGAAAACTGTAGCCCAATAATCCTAGTGAGACAGGGATATGTTTGACAAGCTGTTATTCTATCCTTTGGCATGCTATTTTGATTCTTCCTCCCACTTATTTTGTTTGCATTTTAAAATTTTTGTTGCATTATACTATTTAGTGTTTATCTTTGTTTATCTTCGTTTTTATTTATTGGCAATACTAGTCTCATTAATATGAATTTCGTATATTGGCCTACTCTTAAGGTTTGACAAATAATTCAAATTTTTTTAACGCACTGAGAAAAGTTTGGGATGATCACGGATATCTGTCTCTGAAATTTCTGCCAGCACATAGTGAGAAGAGTGTTTTGGGATATATAAACTCTGAGTTAGGTTCGCAATGTGTATTGTTGAATAAATTATGGGTACTGTTTGAAGTAGTAGGAATAAATATGCGCTCTTCAGTTTGAACAATGAGTGGCAGTTTTCTGCCTGGGCATAGGAATTCTCTTGGGGTTTTTCATATGGTGGCAATTATTTCCCTGGCTGCCTTAGCATGACTGTGAAGTAAACCAAGTAATAAATTAGGAAGATGGAGCTGAAGACGTAGAGCCTCAGCCTAGCTAAACTGGTTTGAACTGTGCAGTCATATCCGTGATGCTACCGAGGAAAGTAAATAATTGTTTCTATAATGTGTTGCTAGTCCATATAGCGCGCTGTGACACTTTGGTTAGCTCCTAGCTTAACAGGTAAAAGAATAAACATGTTGGGGGAGCGCGTTGCAGGATCCTGATTGACTGCAGCAGCAGGCGATTAATGGGCAACAACGCTCTGACAGGAACTGCTGACAAGGCGATAATGAGATTAGCACCTTCTGATTCGTTTATTAACAAGTAGCCAAAGAATCATTTGGGCATGTCAGTAGATAATGATGGAAATTAAGGGACACTCTGGAACCTCTGGGTAGCAGATCATACACCTAGTGCTCGGAAGGGTAAGTTGCAGATTAGCTGAATCATCTCTTTTTGCATCTGTAATCACAGAATACAATGGTGTTAGTCAAGGGCAATAAAAGTGGATGTATTATTGCATTTCTTTATATACGTCAGCGATCCAGGCATATTGTAATGCAGCAGTTCATTTTATACATGGAGCACTTGCTCATTTTGAAAAAAGTCTGCTCATTAGTAGTTGTACCAATATGAAAAATTTCTTTTTTTCATGGAGCTTTACGCTAGGATTGACAATTTTGAGCTATTGTTTCTCAGTTAGCATCTTTTCCTCGTTGTGATGCTTGTCTTGGTGTGTAAAAACAATTACTTTTGGGGTGAGAGAGTGGGAAATGACTATGAATGGAAGGAGGTGCCCGAGGGTTATGGGGAGGAGTGGGAAGGAGAAAAGTGGAGAAAGCTACAGATAATTTCAGTATGTGGATCCTTGAGAGGATTAGAGCGTGGCAAGAAGTACAAGACTGTAAGAGTAAGGAGATGTGAAAGGAAATGGACAAAACCATACCGAAGAGTTTGTTTTGGGTCTGAGATTAGTTTCTGGGCAGAACCTGGATGAGAAACGCGCCTGTTAAAGCAGACGGCTCCTGTAGGTGTGATTCTGGTGGAAGAGTAGGAGAGAGAAGACCAGGACCTACAGAGGACAAAAAATAAAGAGTGAGAAAGGAAAGGAATAAACACGAACATGATAAAAGAGTTAGGCTGTTTGTCTTGGGAGACGGTTTGGCATTCTTCTTCTTTTACAGTTCTGGCAGATATCACTGCAAAGAAGTTTAATTTTCTTTATGGTCGTTTAGGGGTAGGTGGGAGAATGAAATGAAATGCTGTTTTCAATGGTTTTCAAATATTAATAGCTACAAAGGAATTTTATGAATGCATTTAATTGGCTGTTTCATTGACATTAATCCCATTTGACAAGGAAATCTGATAAGAATGTTGCCATGATTTTGCATCTGACCAAGTTAAAACATCTTAATATTTATCATCATACTCTAAATTGGCTCGGAGGCTTTTTCCTAGGGGCTTACGCTGATGCCATTACTCAGGTTGTACGAATGTGAACGGAAGCACAGATGTGCAGATTGGCATGATTTAACCCTCCTTCAGATCAAAATAATTTTAAGATGTAACTGATACAAATGCTTACGTTTTACGTCTAATTACAGTCAGAATGGCTGTTCTCCACAGAAAACAAATCTGACTTTGCATTAGGGTTTAGGTTTGCAGGTCACGTAAGTACTCTTGGAAAAAAAACTACTCAAACTTCTGTGGAATCAAAGAAGATTTTGTAAGTTTGGAACTTCCCACCCCGAGGACATTAGAAGTGCTCTGGGTGCTGGGTCCCAGAACTTGGCTACCATCTCTTTCTTCTTTTTTGGATACAATGTGGGCTTTAATTGTGTTCGTGTGCTTGCTAAAACCCAGTGGCAAATGCCACTGTCATCCTCTTAAGTTGCCTTTTTTGTGTGTGTGGCTTTGAGAGTCTCACAGTACTCTGCTCAAACTTTATAATAGTCTTGAAATCTCCATTATTTGGATGTTGCTGTTTTCTTGAGCGGTTGATAGCTCAGCGTTAGGAGGAAATCAGCAGTGCCAGCATAGCAGAGAGAAGGCTGTCTGCTTAGCTTTATATTAATATATCTCTAATCATTAAGAAAATGAAAAGAGGAAAAAAGGGAGCCATTCTGAAGTCAAGAATAATGGCTTGCTTTACAGCAGTGTTTTCTTGACATGGCAGAGCTTGCTCATTTGTGTCTCAGACTTTCCTGTTATTCAACCAAGTAAAATGGTTGTCAATCTGTTTTAAGCAAAGAAAATTGAACTGGGTTTTTCAGGAGTGTTGGTCGGCTTAGTTATGCCAAGCTGTTTCTTTGGATGGTAATAATAGATTTGAGCTTCAGCAGTATCTCTTACACAGTTGACTGGTTTTCAAGTTTACTTCTTTTTTTTCCCCCTTCTCTGAAAAGCAAGTTGCCACCTGTACCTGGAATGCAAAGATGAAATCCCATTGTTCCTCTTAAAAAGCATTTTTTAAAGAGGAGATATCTGATTTGGAATAGTTGATTTATATTTCATTCCTGTCTTTCTTTGCTAATTTCTCTCTTAGAGGCATATAAGGGTAGTTTGAAATATTTTATCAGTAACAATATATTAACAGGGAAAACGATCAACCTGGGGCACTAGTTCTCATAATTCCTTTTTAGATCACTACTTTTTTTTTTTTTAAACCAGTTTTTACAAACCAAATGTTAATGCACATGCTTGATTGCTAACCACCTCTGGGCATCAAACCTGTTTTTTCTTGAGTGCAATAAGTGATTATCCAACTCATGCTGCTCAGAAAAAGAGGTTTTGTTTTAATAAGCAGTTTGCAGTTTGGCATACAATGCTGAGGAAAGCAACATTATCTCCAGCAGTAAACTCTGCAGTCATTGCAAAGCTTGACAAGAAAATGATTGAGTCTGTTTGTTATACCTTTGTGGGGCTGCCACTGCTGCTGATGGAAATGTTGCTGTTTATTCAGCAATGCAATAACACTTTCTGTAATTTATGGATGCACATTCCCCAGATTACTAAAGGTAATATTGTTGACTAAAGGAAAGTATACGAATGGATAGTTTCAGTTGTTCCTGTCCTTATAAAAGTGATTGACTGTTCACTTTGCACTGGGAAGAATTTGCACAGGCTCTTTGCCTCTTAACAATTACAGATTTCCCTTCCACTGACAGTTACAAATAACACAGAGGGTTCTAAGTGGCAAAAATGTACTGACTTCCACAGGTCCAAGGGACAGAATCCTAGAAATGCTAGAACTCCCCCCTCACAGGTTGTATTTATACTATTTAGCAGCCCTTTTCCATCAGCAACAAGTTCTGTCCCTGTACACAAGGAAATTAAGACTTCTGTTTTGTTCTGTTTCTACACGTAGAAAGGACTGAAAAATTGAGGGCGGTGTGTGTCTACCTGTCTCTCTCCTCCTCTTCACCCCAACACATTTTCTGAGAAATAATACGTATTCGCCTGGGGGCCCTATTGTGGCCATGTCTGGTCAGCAAGGCCTGTATATGCTGTGGAATTGGCATGGGGAAAAAACCCGATGTAGAAGTTATGGTTACCAAATCTGGGGAAGCAGGGAACTCCAGCAATCCTAAAATTCAAGCCTTTGCTCTTCCAACATAAGAAATAGGCTTTCCGTCTCCTGCTGACAAGTTCTCTGTTTTGTCCCTCCTCTGTGATGGCTCAGGTGTTGGTGTGGTGCTTCAGCTGCTTTAGAGCCCCTCTTCCAGTGGCTGTCATTTTATGAGAAGTTTTCTAAACCCACTTACTACTTGTATTCTTTCATATTCTACTATAAAAGTGATGTTCTGTGTTTAAAAATGTTGAGAGTAAAGGAAGATTTGAAGACACAAATCCCATGACTGGAAAAGGAGAATGTGCATCCCTTGTTTCTGAGACATCCAACCAAGATGGTCGAACCCGAATACTGACTTACTGCCCATAACATCTAGGTCGCAGCTGGTCATCTTCAGGTAACTACCTCAGTCCTTTTGCACAGGGGTCATGGGCACCACGGGAACTATGGAAGTAACTTGTCCCTCATAAGGATGGGTATTTTGGGGAGCAGGCCAGGGCAAGTAGCTTTGAGACATATGCTCTATGCGGTAAGTAGTTTATCTTAGAATCACAGAATCACTTAGGTTGGAAGAGACCTTTAAGATCATCAAGTCCAACCATGACACCACTCCTGCCTAACTTGGTTTTGTCTGCAAATTTACTGAAGGTGCACTCGATCCCCTTGTCCAGGTCGTTGATAAAGATATTAAACAGAACTGGCCCCAATACTGAGCCCTGGGGAACACCACTTGTGACTGGCTGCTAACTGGATTTAAATCCATTCACCACAACTCTTGGGACCTGGCCTTCTAGCCAGTTTTTGTCCCAGTATACCCATCCAAGCCATGAGCAGCCATTTTCTCCAGGACAATGCTGTGGGAAACCGTGTCGAAGGCTTTACTAAAGTCTAGGTGGACAACATCCAGCCTTTGCCTCATCCACCAAGAATGTCACCTTGTTCTAGAAGGCCATCAGGTTAGTCAAGCAGGACCTGCCTTTCACAAACCCATGCTGACTGGGCCTTACCACCTGGTTGTCCTGCATGTGCTGCTTAGTGGCACTCAGGATGGTCTGCTCCCATAACCTTCCCTGGCACTGAGGTCAGACTGACAAGCCTGTAGTTCCCCGGATCTTCCAGTCAACTGGGACCTCCCCAGTGAGCCAGGACTGCTGATAAATGATGGGAAGTGGCTTGGTGAGCGCTTCCGCCAGCTCCCCCAGGACCCCTGGGTGAATTCTATCTGGTCCCGTAGACTACTGTACGTCTGAAGTGGTGTAACAGGTCAACATCTTGGAAACATCTTGGCTGATGTTCTCAAGAAGCGATGTGGTTAACCTTCGTTACCTTCATATTTTAATGTACCTGTTTTGAAGATGCCGCGATTTGTGATAATTGTGTTGTACGTAGGTGTTCGTTCCTATGCTTCAACGTGAAGCCTTCAACAGCCTGCTTAAACTTTCTTACTCCGCATTTTGCACCGTCAGGGCAGGCTGCAGGGACAGAAACACAAGTTGCAACTTCACTGGAAACATCAGTGAAGCTTCAAAAGTTGCCTGTTAGAAAAACGGGGTTTTTTTAAAATACTTATTTTTAATTCAATCACTTTGTGTGTCGTGGTTTGGCCTCGGCCGGCATGAAGAACCACGCGGCCGCTCACCCAACCCCTCGCAGCGTAACCTTGGGTTACGTAGCAAACGTAGAGAGAGCAGGATAGCTGCAAACGTGAAATGGCACTCAACTCCTGCTATTATAGTTTGCACCGACTATCAACTTCCAATATGCGTGCAAAGTGACTTAGACAATTTAAAATCTCCAGCAATACCCGAGTTAAAAGGAAAGCAAGCCATTTCTTTGAGGTCTCATTGGCTGAATTTATAGTTTATACAAACCATACGTATATACAAAGTTTATACATACAAAATTTATATATAGTTTATACAAATTATACGTCAGGTATTGTTAATTACTTTTATTATCTAGCAGCTTAGTAGAAAGCTCTGATTTTTGAATCTTCACGAACTGTGATTGCAAGCTGCTGAACACTTCCGTTTTTAAGTAAAACGCCACAAATAACTTTTTCAGCCATAACTTAATTAATAGAATTTTTTTCAGGTTTAGAGACAGCTGATTTGGTACTTCCTATAGCATGTCTTGTGGTACTTGGAAGGTGGTCTTGTGGGGAGCTCTCAGAATACTTTAAAACTGCACAATTCTAAACACCGTATCAGTTTCATCATCTTTGTGGAGAGTTCTTGCAGGGTTTCAAAACTCTTTTGGTATATAGTCTTTTCAGAAAGACCTTTTCAGAATTACTGTATTCCCTTTATATTCAGTTGTAAAGGTTAGCATTAAATGCTGTGCTTTCCTCTTGCATAATACTGCTTACAGAAACACTTAACACTTAGCATTTTAGTGAAGGTCTTTGTGGATTTCCACCAGAGTTGGACAGCAAAATGTAGCTTGAACAGCCTTCCTGGTTTCTGAAATTTGCAATTTTGCTTTTTTAACAACTCAGCAAGAAAAAAATAAAACAAAACAGCCTCCTAAAGTAAAACAAAAAAATCTCTTGAACTTCTATCAGCAAGAGTGGCATTGACTAACAGCTCCAATGTAATGGATGCATAACAGCATTGCAATCTGGGATATTGTTTAAATACCGTAAAAAGCCTTGCTCATTTACTCTGTCTGAGCACTGTAGAGAAAAATGGTGTGGTAATCCTGCCATAGCAGGTGGTACTACTTTCATATCAGTATAAAATGAAATTCTGTGGATGGCTTTTTTTTTTTTCCTTGTTCACTCTTTTTAATCTTTAAATAAGACGATTGGTAGCCTGTTGGCAAGAAAATGGGCCCTGAATTTTTATTCAAAGTTATACAAGGATGATAGTTGGAATTTTTGGCAGGAGGCAAGCCATTGCTTTTCAGAAAATGCTGTCAGGGGAAGCTTTTTCTGAGTTACCTGCTGGGTCCAAGCTCTTTTATGTTGTTGTTGTGACAGGTAGATTTATAAGGCTTGAAATTTGTACAAATCAGTTGTCATTCAGTGCAAGCTGTCAATGTGTCAAGCTGTCATGCCTGCTGTGAGGGGATGCCTGAGGGGGTGTACAAGGGGGCAACCATGGAGAAAGGAAATGAGTTCAAACAGACCTGAAATGGAGCTCACTTCTCTGGGTTTTCTGCCCCTGTAGAGCTGGCATTGATTTTTCTTGATGTTGAGCAACAGCAAACCTTAAATGACATGTTGTTAGCAATCTAAAGTTGCTGTTTATTGTCTTTTAAATGGCAGCAAATCATGCAGAAGAGAATATAGTGTGTGTTTTTGAGTTGTGCATGTTTAGCAGCATCCTGTTCGTGTCACTTTCCTGGCCTGGCTGGTTTCAACTGGGAGAACTGCTGCTGCTGAACTGATGAACACAACTTCGTGTAGGATTTTGCAGATGTGACGTGAAAAGAAGTTTTGCAGTCTTCTTTCTCAGGGCCGAAGATCGTTAACGAACATGAAGTTAAAACTGGAGAATAGCAGAGGTGTTTAAGCGGCAGAAATGGACGTTTGATGTACTGGCATGTATTAGACATGACAATATGTTAGGTTGGTTTATTGATCATGCTCTCAGGTTCTCGGACTCAGTAAGAAGACGCTTGATATCGCTTCATAGGCAGGATCAGCTGTTAGATTCAAGCCACCCTACCCCACCAGATGACTGCTGAGCCGTGCCAATTTGTTCACGTTGTCGTGAACAGTCATTCCTAGCGTAAAGCAGCATAAAATCTGAGTGAGTTTCTTAATCGCATCATCATATCTGAGCGGCTCCTACGTGTGAGGTGTTTTCATTTGATCAACGCCGCGCGCTTGTGTTGGCTGTGAGCTGTGATGGTGAAGTCTTACACAGCGTGACTCCTGTCACGTCACCTTCGTCTTCAGGGTGGCAATATCAGCGCATGTTAACTCTAGCCTGGGAAATATCATGAAGAGCTCCATCTCTTGAACCATCGAGCATTTCGTGTGTGTGACCTGGCCCCTCTCCAGCCTTCGTGTTCTCTCCACATCTGGACAGGCTGTAGTGGCTTTAATTAGTGATAAGATTTTTGGCCCATTCAGTTGATTCTTCATCCGTCAAGCCGTAGTGGCGGGGGGGAGAAACGCTGGCTAGGGATCGAAACTGGGAAGGTGACATTTGAGCAACAGTCAGCGTCTAGAGGTAAAAAAATTAATCAAAGATTTCCATATAGCCGTTACCAGCTGGCATTCATGGCCTCTGAGCCGTTGAGCTAAAAAGTCTACAGAGAGGCGCATGGCGCAGCTGAGTTTGTCTTGTAAAAGCGCAGCTGTCCAAAACATGACAGCTACAGCATTAGCAGGGCCATTAAGAGGTGTAGAACATTTCCAGGGAAATGATTTGAAAAATGACAATGCTGGCTCCTGTGTGATATTAATTATACCCTGTGCTCATGGCAAATAAGCTAAAATAGTTGGCAAGAAAGACAAAATGAGGTGTCTTGTTTCTGATAGTCATTTTGATCAGTCATAGTACAAACTGGTATGGCTTTTTAAAGAAACAATAGCGCTAATGGACAAGCAACATTTCTAGATTAGTGCTTTTTGAGCCCTTCCAAATAAAAAGGCAGAGCTGCAGCCTATAGGAAAAGGTAAGGCACGAACCCTGAAAGCTGAAAGGATGACGACACTGTAACGTCCTAGCTCTGGACCTTATGTCAGAGAGTAGTTCCTGCGCAGCTCCTGACAGGCTTCTGAAGGATGGGGAAAAGGCCCGCAGTGTGAAACAGTCATGTAGGGAAACAGGGAACTTTGCTAATGCCTGAACCAAATGTCTGGAGTTGTCCTGTCGTGAAGAGCGAAAGACACTCTGACAGCACGTGAATAGTGCTGAAATGAGACGGAGAACCACCCTGTGTGCACGCAGACTGCGAACCAGGTGTAAGCTAGATGTAGTTTTGACGGGCCTCTAGGAAGCCATGTTATATTTCTGCCTGATAAAATCTATTTATTTGCATACTCTGCCCATGTACTTGCGGATGCAAAAACTGAGGCAGCGCAAAATTTATTCTAATTACTAGCGTCTTTGGAATACTCTTTTAATATTTAGTATTTTGCTTCTTAATTCCTTTGAAGGCATGCATGCTTCTTGTAAAAGGAGAAGTACAGCCATGACTGCCTTGACTTCACCTGGGAATACTTTTCAGGGTTGTATTGGTAATGCTGGGTCTGCTGATGGCTACTCGTGACGTCCAAACATGATACCAGCTCCTTGACCACCAAACAGCTGGTGAAGTTTCTGGGCTTCCTGTAGCATCCATTCTGCCCCCTCTGCCGGAAGAGGTTTGGACCTGATGTTAGAAAGCAGCGTACTTGTGAAGGGGGGCATAGCTCTTTAGAAGTACCGCGGTCTGAAGTGTACGGAGGCTGCATTGACCTTGCTCCTCTTCTCTCTGCTCTTTTGCAAAAGCGTCGGCGCCGTGGCGTGAGAAGTCAGTTGAGGGGAATGCTGTAACTGAACACTGATCCTGTTTGCTTATTTGTTTATTAGTATTTTTGGTTTTATGCTGGATCGCTTTCCCTAAACTGGTTTAGCATGCCGTTGGCTGAGCAAAACTTCAACAATTATTAGCTACAATCCTTCTGTAAAGCTTGATGCCTTGCTTGGGTGGTGCATGGAGGTCAGCCGGCTTTCCTTTGTGCACGGGTCATTAGAAAGTCAAGCTTTTTTTATTTTACGCTGGGAGTAGCTAACGCTATCTGTTGTTCGTTCCAAGGAAGGATGGACCCAATGTAACCGTGGCCTTCTCCTGGTATGAAAGACAATGTTTGGCTTAGTTATTCACCGTGGGTGATGGGAGGGCCAACCTGCTTGGATTTACCAGCTCTACTATCCAGCTAATTTGGTAGGAAAAAAGGTTATTTAAACTTCTTTCTTTGTCTACCTATTGGTATTATGTCGACCTGAAAGGGGGAGACACGCATTGCAGAGGAGTATCTAATGATACTGGTATGGAATTTTAATGCTTTCAGGCCTTCTTGAACTGATAAAGCTGAGTTTAAATCCTGAATCTATATTAGAGTTTCGAACAGCACCTTCCCAGGAGACAGTTTGTTGTGCTGGCACAGCGCGGTGTTTCCTCTCCCGTGAGACCCGCTGCTGCCAGTCAACGTGTAAACTTTAGGTGGTCCACAGGTCTGATCCTGTTAAATTAATCTCATAAAGAGGTTCATAATAAATTACAGTTTGCAAATAGCCTGTCATAAATGAAAACACAAGTGTAATGGTGATAAACTAAGCGTAGTTGGTAATTCTAAATTCTTTGTATTGGGAGAGATTTCCCCCTGTGTAGCAAATTCTATTGAATAATGTTGAATTTATGTAAATAAGTCCTGCCTTTCTCCCCCGGGATAATGGAACTTTAAAACTTCAGAATTGCAGCAGGGCAGGGCTTTAACACCCTGCGGAGACAGAGACCCAGGATCATTCCTGAATTCGTTTTTTCTATGCCTATACATGAAAAGAACCCCAATTTGCTGGCTTGCCCCAGGAAAACTATTCAATAGGCTTTTCTCTAACACTGGTGAGCAATGCTTTTTTTCTTGGTCTGTGGATCAAATACATCACACTGCTCCCTGTACTGATCCTGTAGTTAAATTACCCTATATAAACAACTCTTTGTTATTCCTGCCTGTGAAAAATGTTGTGTTCTTTTGGTAAAGAAGAAAATAGACCTGGAAATAGGAGGTCACAAGCAGGTCAAAGTGTTTAGCTGAAAGGCTGGCAGAGTTTCAAGCAGCGAAGTTTTGAGATCTACGATTGAGATTTAGTTGAGATGTAGGTTAAGTTTTGGGGTTTTTTAAGTGTCTGGTCACAAGATTAGGGGGGGGAAATCTACGAAGGTCAACGTAGACTATTTGAAGAGATGTTTAAATGTTTGGGCTCTGCTATCTGTTAATCCTTCCCTAAATGCGTTGAACATGAGAAATAATACGTAGTGTTAAACCTCCAAGTGCAGAGAAAATGTCTTAAAATTACAGTGTATAGCAAATTAGAGACTACTTGCTTTTTCCTTTTTCCAGAGCTGAGGCAGACTGTTTTTCTTTTACCTTGTTTACCTTCAAAACATGCTTTAATGCCTGTGGTGTTTCTGTTAACCTCCTTGAACTCTTGTGATTTCATTCATGTGATTTGTTATTGAATGACCTTTCCCGGATTTTACAAAACATGACCTTTTCTTGTCAAACATTCAAAGGTTTGTAAAGAAAGGCTGTCATGGGGACAATACTTGTTTTGCTAATTATAACTAATGTTTCCAAACATCCTTAAAAATGCAGATTCATATTTCTGCAGCCATTGATTGATTATTTTTTCTTTTTTTCTTTTTTTTTTTTTTGTAATGACAATTTAAAAGAATGGGTGCAATTTCTGAATCAGACTTGGAAGTTTTATATTAGTACAGTATATAATAGCGTTAAATAAATTTGTTCACTTGTTCTGAGACTGTATCACTACAAGGGATATAATAGGGAAACAGAGTTCACTTTTTCAATAAAACAGCATTTTTGAGTAAATTACCAGTTTAGAGTGTTTCAGGGATAACTGATAATGAAGTATTATATGTGCCAATATGCTTTGATTACAAACCTGGTCAAATGGGGGTAAATGTAATGAGGATACTACTACCATTTTGAATATTTACAGCTGTTTTCAGTGGACTTGGAATTTTTTTTTTCACACTTTGAGAAATTTGATAATAGTGTCCAGGGCATTCTGAGATCAGACTCTATACAGAGGGTCGGGGTGTCATGTCCCCCCGTTACTGTGTTTAGTTAAGGTGTGGAAAAGTAATCTTATCTTTTTAAGAGCAATTCATCAGCATAAGAGGAACTCCTAAATTATTTCCACTCTGAGTGCAGCTCGAAGGAAAGTAGTTGAGCAGTGGATGCAAATTGCTTTATAACACATGAGGAAAAAAAATCTGTGTTGATAAAATTAACACAGATTAATACAATACCGATTGATACAACACAAAATGCAAATTTTTAATAAAATTACTACTTCTTAGCATTTTGAATGAAGGAGGTAGCTAGACATGAGGTGGCTACGAAAAGACTCTCTAAAAAGGAAATGATAAATGTGAAGGAAACCTGCAAGTATTTCACTTTTGGAAGTTGATTTCAGACTGTGGGGGGGGTTTATGATTCTGTTGGTTGTATTTCTGCACACCTGTATTTGTCAAATGTTAGGCCACTAATGTGTTGCCCTGATAGAAGAGTTTCTTAACCTGTCAATGTCCAAAAACGAGGCTTTTATAGACATATATAAATAAAAAAAGACTGCAATACCAGCTGAAACACCATCAGGAAAAAAAAAGTAGGATTTTTTGGCAGAATGTTCGCCCTATAGCTGAGACGTGGATTTGTTTGTGTTTTTGGAGATATGTGCAGCATTTTGTTATAACACCAAAGGAAAGTATTTGTAGATGGTAGCTAATGAGATATTAGTTGTCTGGTAATTCAGAGTCTAATTTTACCTTTTCTTAGAACTTCACTAGGGGCGGAATAGAAGCGCTCCTTTTCCATGAAAAATGTTTGCTTTTCTCTTCCCAGCTCTCTCCAGCTTTCCCTTGCAGAAGAATTGCTTTGATTTTTTTTTTTCCTTTTTTTTCCTGTTGACATTAGGCACGGCATTGCTCTGAATTACCAGTATACAAAGTGAGGTGTGGTGTCAATGACATGCAATTACGTTTGTTGTATAGCCCTGACATTTAGTGCTTATGTTACGCTGGGTAGTTTGGCCTGTGAAGAGCAGGAAATGGTCAGCAAATAACACCGCAAACGGGAAAAATGAAACATAAAGAAAACTCATAAAATGGCTTATAGCGAAGCCTTTTTTCAAACTTGCTAAGTTGCCTTTAACCGGGAGGTGTGGTAACGCACGCACCTGTGCTGTTTGCTTTTATTGAAACTGCCATAAATAAGTCTTTCTGTTGGAACGCGTCCTCCACCCTCCCAGTCCAAGAAAATGTCACTCTCTTGAACTGAGGGGTGATAGGACTTGTATAGAAACCCAGTTCTCTGTCATATATTTATGTAAAGAATTACAGTAAAAATAAGATGATGACATCTGTGGTTCCTGCATTACAACATACCTGTTACTTTCAAGATGTCTGAACTTCTGTCTTGCTGGTTGATGGATGTTTTGTCCTGCCCGCTGCTTTAGGGACCTGAAGTTGTATGTTGCTCTACTTCTCTGACAGAACCATACATTCGGGTGCTGCCTCCAGGATGATGTGGAAATCTGGAATGATGCCTTCCGATTTTGAAGGTTTAATTGTTTTTTGGTTTTTTCCTCCACCCTGTTGCACAATTGCAAGAGGCTGTTTCTCTGCCTGCCTCGTTCTTTTTTTGTGGGAAGTCAAGTAAAAGAGGAGAGAGAAAAGATCGAACCAAACAAACTCATGTGAAGGACAGGCGTGCAGAAGGTCTAGTTCCTATCTAAGTAGCTGGAAAGCTAAGGAAGAAGTAATCAAAGACAATACCCGTGTTTGCAACAAGTCAGACAATTAGTAAATATATCCAAAGACAATTTGGAATCCTGCCAGTAACAAGATTGACCTATTTGAATTTTAATGGTTGTGTTTTCTGATGTCTAGAATTCAGAAGTCTGTTTGAAATCTGTATCATTTGCAATCACATCATTCTTCACGCATGGTCTCAATTTAAAACTTAAAGATTTCAAGAATATTTGATGTACAAGCTCATTTCTGAGGCATTACAGCCAGTTCTTTGTGTGGAGTTCTTCTTTCTCACTTCTTTATTATTCTAGCCCATGAAAGTTTATTTAATCTTCTGAAATACTGTCATGCTGCAATCCCGGCCCCTGCAGTAGCCTCTCCTTCGCTTGTTGCTCTTAAATGGCTGCCTAATACACTTCAGTTTTGGGATATTTTATGTTAAACCTAGTTTCTACTTCCATTAAGTGAATGTTAGACAATGTTTTTATGGGATCTGATGCGGCACAACGCGTTACATAGTCTACCACATTGGAGAGGAAGGCGACTTTTTGCGACTTGACTGTCTACATCCTGGTTTATATGCCTGTATTTTTTCCTGGCTCCTGTTTAAGGCAGCCTATCCAACACAGACCTGTGGCTCTTCTGCCTCACGCTCCATTTTTGAAGAAATAGAGCTCCTTCCAAGTAGCGCAGAACTGGCAGTGGCTCTGTGCTCTCTTCCATGGTACAGGGATGAGTCTATGGAGGCTCAGAGAAGCTATGTTTTTATTGTCTATAGGGGAAAAAACCCCTTGTTTTAAGGATCACAGCTGGCTGTGGAATGGAAGAAGAACTGTGCTTCTCTTCCTTTCCCTTCTCCTCCCTACAGGCAATCTTTCAGTGGCTTAACTGTGCCGGGAAGTGAATTGCTCCAGGTCAAGAGCAGAAGGTTCTCTGAAGGCCTGTCCTGGCCGGCAGGCCACTGTGATGATGGAACGATGGTGGTGATGAAAGTTGCCACTAGTTTGTAAGATTAAGTATGGACAATCTTTGTTCTGGCTAGCTGCCTTTTCTTTTTGTAATTGAAATTCTGTTAGACTTAGAAGGTAATTGATACTGACAAAAGCAACTATATTTCAGTTCCTAGAGTTCATTATAGTTTAGCCTGTCTAACATCCAAGGTTTTAGTCTTCTAAAGAACCAACCCCATCTGGAAAGTACATTTACTGGAGAATCCTCTGTTTATCTAAAGGCTCAAAAGCAAAGGAAAAGTCTCTGTCAAATAATTATCTTCTGTTAGTTTCTATGCTGCTATTGCCTACTTAGCATAAATGGATGTAGGAGATAAATTCAGACTAGTACTACTCCTAAAATTCTAGAAGTGTTTAAATTTATAGTTTCCAAAGTGTTTCCAACTTTTTTTTTTTTAAAGTCTCTAGAATGTTTGGGATAGAAGTGTTTTTCACTCTTTTTATGAGACTGTTCTTGAGAGCCAGGCAATTTGTTGTAAAAACATAAGAAATATTGAGAATGAGGAAAGTTATTCATTCTGTAAAACATGTACCTCTTAATACTTATCCACTACAGCCTTTGATCTTTCATAAATCAGTCCAGGATGTCAGTGTGTGAACAACGTTGCCCGATAGGTTATTTCAAACATACTGAAGGTGTTTATGATGTGTAGTTAGATTTCAACTCTGTAGTAGTCTAGCTTTGTACAGAAGAGAACCGTATGCCATAGGGCTTAATAGCAAGTTTATGTAATCAAAGCTTATACAATTCCTGACAGGCTCAACTTGAATTGAATTCTTTACAATTCTTTAAAGATCTTCAAAAAGGTATTTTAAAAACAAATAACTGTGTTTCTAGTCTTCATTAAATTTCATATAACTATTAAAGACATAGTAAATGTGTGTTTTGGTGTCCATTGCTATTGATTTAGAATGTGATTGTAATATAGCCTGAATACAGTACTATAATGACTGGTTTGATCTGTGTAAACTCTGAGGCCAGATGTTTGTATCAGAAATGCATTTGGCCTTACGTTTTATTAGTGCAGATCCCAAATATGAAAGTGAATGAAATTAAATCAAAAAGGCTAGTGATGAAAAGAACACTACTTTCAGTGAACAAGAACTGTCAAAAGCTCAAAATTTAAATGAAGACAGTCTCCTTCCTCTTTCCTCAGTCTTCGAGCCCTTTTTGTTCTTTTCTGTATCCTAAATGATGCAATAAATAGCACATAGCGGTTATGGAATATGATACCAGTTACTTCTGGGTAATAGAAATGAATTCATCCATTCCATCCCATCTCTTCGTAAAATCCTGATTTCTGTGCCGCCTGCAGTTTGTTCTTCTCTAGGGAGTATCTCCATGATAGACTGTGTGTGTTGGGCAGTGGACGGACCCCAGATACCAGAGCCAAAATCATAGTCTTTGTGTAGACTGTGTAGACTTCTTTTCATGACTGTAATATTTTTGGGTATATCTATAATCAAGTATGTTATGCTAAGTTGAGAATGAAGGGGAGAAAGAGTATTACATGCTCTAAGTAACTATAAACAGTTAGGAAAAGTGTATTTTGTATTTATAGTTGAGCTGTGGGGAAATAACCACTGAATGAAAAATGTGAAGAACTTTGTGCACTTATTGGCTAATGGGGATGTCAGGCAGCGTGGCGATTTGCCTGCTTTATGGTTATTGAAAAATAATATACAGTGATTATGCAGATTTGACACCCAAACAGTCTATGGGGAGTAGCATAAATGTGTGTGTGGGGAGAAAGCTATAATTCAGTTCCGGCATAATTCTGATTCAGAGCGGAGCTGAAGCGAGCCGTGCTCTAGCAGTGGGTGAAGGCACCGTTTGCAGCCTTGGCATTGTGCTCTCTTCCCCCTAATTTTCACAAAATAGGCTCATAGATGAGCTTGTAGGACTCCCAGCATACCTGATGAGCTACGCAGTTGTCACGATGAGCTTAGTGGCTCTGAAAAATGTAGGCTGGTGTATCTCTGGGCAGAAAATATTTTGAAAATGTTCGTAACCGCGTGTGTTCCTGTGTAAAGGTGCTGTTCAGCCACCGGTTTCCTTATGGGAATTTATGGGAACTGAGTAGATTTCTAAACCGGACAGGTATTGTAGGGAAAAATAAATTCCATCAAAACCCAAAGTGCAGGCGCCTAAGCGAGTGGCTTCCATTTCAGAGAGGCTGCCCGCTCTCCCGTCCACGCTTGGTTGTGAAGAAATAGAGATGTGATGTGGTGGCACTGAGGAATTTCTGACTGGGACTGGAGTCCTCTTGCTGGTGCACAGACACACAGTGAAAATACAGTTCCTGCTCCCAGAGAGTATTCAGTGTAAACATAGGATTAGAGACATTTTTCACCCTTAACTATAAAACTATCTTTGTCCTGGAGATCATTACTGTGCAGCTCAGCGTCGAGTTTATTTTCGGAGGGAGTAAAGAGAGCAAACTGGGGGGTGTTTTTGGAAACAGAACACTAATAGATGATATGCATGGACAATTGCAGCTGACGGGTTACAATCCTGGCACTAATTTACACCGAATAGTCTGGCATGCATTTTCCCCCTTAATACTTTCAGGAAAAATCTAGAATATCAGCAGAGGACAGCCAAATAAAAATGATTGTTGGCTGAAAAAGTTGGAGTCCATTTCTTACTCCATAAAACTGCCTTATTGAAAAGGCTGTGACAGAAGGTTATTTCATTCACAGATAAATCTGCTCCCTAGGTCAGTGTCTGTTACTGGTGGGAGCTGTGTGCTGGTGGGATAAGGGACAGGCTTTGGAGAAGTGTCCGGAGAAGGCAGGCACGCGGAGACTCCAGCTAGGCTCTTTCAAATGGGCAGCATATGGACGAAGGTGACTGATGGGTTTATTGCGTGTATGAAAGCTCTTGAATTCAAAGCTGTGCCATAGAGCTGGTTAGTGAGTACAAAAGACACATCAGTCTTCACTCTGAGCCTCTGAAACTTCACGCTGCCGTATGTTTACCGGCAGTTTGCTACTAATCGGATAGAACAGTAGAGCTGAACCCTGTGTTTTGGGGGACAAAATACAAAAGAACTTGTGGCACGACTGTGTAGGATGGATTATTTTAATACCGAGCTATGTCAGGTCCTTCTTTCTTTATTCCCTCCCCTACTTAAAAATGAAGACTAAAATAATTTCTGTTTCGTAACTGTCTTCTGTGAAGGAGAAGGGAGAGACGAAGAGGAATGCTCTATCTGCAGTCAGCAGATCCACATTATGGTTTCCGTCAAGGCTTTCAGACTGCATCGTTTTGGCTTCTGCTCAGGTGTTCATGCGGTAATTTGGGAATCCTTTTCTTAGGAAATCTTTCAATAGCAAGAAAGAAGGTGCTTATTAATTCAGAAAATGCTGTTTGCTAATCGCTAGTTGAAGAATCTGTCATTCTTGGTGTTTTGCACGTTGGTCATGCCACAGCATCCTGTCATTTCAGGGTCAGGCGAGCCTTACCCGGGCTGGCGTGGCTGTCCCCTCTGCACTGGGACCGTGGCATTCATTTACTGACGTGGAAAGCCGTGTTTGAGCAATGCCAGGCAAAGGTTAAAAGCCCATGTAGAAAGCCAGCCTTTTAACTGCCCACCTCCTTAAAAGCACTGTGCTCTGTGCCCCCAAGGGCTAAAATCCTCTGGTTGCCGCTGGACTTCTGCCAAGAACTATTCAGTGACACTGTAGGTTTATAGTTATAATAAAAAGGACACATGTGTACCGATAACGTGTTACGTAGCCGAGTTAAAGGTAGATGTTGAGGGCAGGGTTTTCCATAGTTCACTGTCTGGAAACTACCAGTTAAGTATCTAGGTGAAGGGAAGGCTTTTTCAAACATGCGGTGGCAACGGTTGGCCTTTTACACGCGTGGCACTTTTTGGGGCGGACTTTAGTAGTTGAGTGGTGTACTAATGAAATAGAAGTTAATTCAATTTAATAATATATGCTTTCGCCTATCTTTAGAAAAAAACAGGACACTTGGTGATTGGAGCCAAAACCTCCCCACCCGTCTTCACGTTAATCCTGATATTCGTCCCAAATGATGCCTGAGAGCGTGTTATTTGGTTTGCTGGTTACTTTTTAAGAGGGGAGAAGATGGTACCTATATGCGTCAGGGAGACAAACAAGCAGTTCTGTTAGTCTTGATTTGACAATTTTCATACAGGATGAATAATAAAAAATTTCCGTTTGCCTTTCAAATAGTGGTTATAAGCAGTAAAACAAGCTCCAACTACCTTCTGCTTTTTTCATTTTTACATTGGTACCTTAAGTGCCTTTGGATTGTGGGCACAAGACAAGTAACGTTCAGTGTGTGAAACAGAAAAACAACTGCAATGTGTTCTTTTAACCAAAAGGCTAAAAAAAAAAATAAATAAAGAAGATACACATAAAAAATCTAAAGAGTTATGGTTTTTGAGTTCAGGCTGAAGTGTCAGTTCATTAATCCTCTGAAATCTTTGATGGAACAGTAAACACTGCTTTTTGCATCTATAAGCTGTCATTTGTTTTCAGCTTCCTTTTTTCCAAGATTATCCAAAGTGATTTTCATGATCCACTCCGATACAGCTAAAGCTTAAACCACTGATATAATTATTCTTATTTTTGATAGGGTTTTTTTTGTTTGTTTGGTTTGGGTTTTTGTCCTGGACTTAGAAAATTAACACTGCAGAGTGGTTTGTAGATATGCAACTTGTCACCCGTGTATTATTTTTTTTTTTTTAAGTTTTAAAACTTAAGAGCATCTTTTACGTGAGAGAAAATAGTCATTAAATGGAAACTGTTTATTTGGATACAAGCCCTGAGTGTGCAGGAGACATGTTAGTAAGTCACTGACATATGGATGTGATCGCCGTTTCTTTGACCAGATTTGGTTTCTGCGGAGTGCGTGAGAAGGGAAGATAAATTTTGTCCTAGTAATACTGTAGTGACTCATAAATAAATGGTTACCCTTTGGTGCTTACAGTTTTCATTAAAGCGGCCTGAGCTTTGTTATTGACACCATAGGTTGCCTATTCAGGGAAATGCAGTAAAATTTATCAGTGTGCTTTCTACACCTAATAAATCATCCAAACAGGGAACCATATGGCAGATAAGACCTTGAAAATGTGGCTTCAGCATGTGAAGAGTCAAGTTGCTGAAATCTTGAATGATTACAGCTCGTGCATTTTCCCCTGGAATATCTTATAGTTATTTTACATGCCATTTTCTTGTTCACCCTATTGCCTCTTTGTCTCTCTCTCTCTCTCTCTCTTTTCCCCCCTTCTTTTTCAGCAGTGCTGTGATTTAAGAAAAAAGTCGAAAGCAGATAAGACATTTTTATAATGCCTTGCTGGTAGGAGGAAGAGGGGCAGGGAGGAGCAGAGACTGATGGGAAAGGATGATATATGTGGCGGCTGTGTCCCAACTCTCCTCTAGCCCGTTGTCATTAATCATGGCTATTAGTTTTTTCAGAGCTGCCTTGTCTGCACACTGCCTCAGAAAAGCCATTGTTTTTTCATACCACAGTCCAGGGAAAGCGGTGGGGGGTGTGGGGGGGGTACGGATGGGACCTTCTGTAGTACTCCTTTCTCCTGTCTGCCTCAATCCTTCTTTATTTTTTATTTTTTTCCTTCCTTCCTTTTTTTTTTTCTTTTTTTTTTTTTTTTTTTTTTTTTCTTTTTTCTCCCTCTTCCTTATGGGAAAAAGATCTCAGTTGGCTGTTTGTACCTGTGTGTAAGCACTTATCTGGTGACACAAACACAGGTCAGACAGTTGTAATACATATTCACCGACTAGCAGCTTTGGTATGCACTCTGCCTTTCTTAAGGTGATTTTTTTGAATAATGCCGTAGATGACTGGACTTGGACACCTTATAATCAGGGGGCATCAGCAAGACGTGAAGACCTATCTATGATACATTTTTAAAAAGGCGTTTTAAAATCCCGGTGTTCTTTCTCCCCCAGTTAAAAAGACAGTTTTTGTCCAAAGTTGATACGGTTCTGCAGCTGCCGTGTCCTTGACCGCTTCTTGGGTAGGCAGAGATTGAAATGAGAATCTCCCCTTAAAAGCGCCCTCCTAATGGTATCAAAAGTGAGCAGGGGAAGAACCCCCAAAACTTTCAGGCTGTCTAGAGAGATTAAAATGCAGTCAGTTAAACAGCTCTCAAAAGTTTTCTCTCAAAACATTATAGTTGAGTTTGGTGTTCTAAAAAAGCTTCGCAAATATACGCTGTGTAAAATATGCAAACAGCACTACTGATAATAGCGTTTAAACATTCATGGCTTGGCAGCCCGGTTTCAGCAACTGTTTATGCTTTGAAAACTCAGGCATCTTGCTTGTAATAGCAAAGGAAAACTTGCTCTTCAAAGGTACAAATTTTGATTACATTTTGCTACGGAGAAAAATAGCATATGTGGAAACTGTGAAATTTTGGCTTTTAAAACGTGAGAATATGAACGTGGGCGTATGATCCAATTACATTTCTGCAGATTAAAAGGAACAAAAAGTTAAAGCTTTCTATCCTAAAGCAAACAATGGGACTTTCTATTTATATATTCCCCGGTAGAGTAAAGCAATAATACCTTGAAAGTTAAGCGTATCACAAACAGTCAGTGGAGGCTGGTAAAGAAGGTACTGATTGCTTAGACTATTGAGTATTATCAGTATCTGCCTCTTTGAATCAAATGGCATGTTGATCCTCGTGATTATCAAAGTCCAAGTGCCCATGGAGTTGCGGGAGCGCTTCGGGGAATGAATTAAGAAAAGAATGGTTTTTTCCATCACTGTTTTAGAGAACTTTGGTGTTTGAAACTTTAAAGCAAGCACTTCTGACCAGCAGGTGAAGATGAAGCTCCCGCTATAGGATAGCGACCCAGTAGTGCTCTATGAAAGAAAACACGGTTCTTCTTGCTATCATAATCCATCTTTGGTGCAAAAATCTTTTTCTTTCTGCAGAATTGTCTTTATTGTCATCAAGAGTCTCAGCTTCTTTGAGCAAGCATGCTTCTGACAGACCTGTTCCATAGGTCTGGGCTACAGTTTCTCGTGAAACTTCTGCTAGACAGAAGTGATTTAATTATTTTTTTCCCCTCCCACTTTGCTAATGTGTCTGTGGAAATCTGTTTCTGGATGAAGCCCTAATAACTTTGTTTGCTCAATTTGCACGTGAACACAGAAGAGGGAGGTGGGATCTTGAGTGGTTTTTCGTGTAGGTTGAGCCTTGTAAAGTTGTTAATATTGTACACTAGGAATACGGCCTCTAGGGAGATTGGTTTTAAAAACTTGGTTTCTGTGGTTGCCTTAGTTATGCTAACATGGGATGATTAAAATTCCTCTGCAGGAAAAGAAAACTTTTTCCACTGTGCTTTAAGACATCCTGTCACTAACGGCTTGGGCCAGTGGTTACCGAGCCCTTGAATTAATAAGAAATTTATGCTAATTGCTTTTCTAGAGAAACTAGAAGATTGAACTATTTTATTTTAGCTGTTCTGAGTGGAAATTTTGCTAAGTTGAAGTTTCCACTGAAAGCGCTGGGCTGTGGTCGCTGTGTCTGGCTTGAGTGGAGCCAACAAACTGGCAGCCAAAGGCATTCTCCGTGGTTGGATGGGCTCTCTGGTTTCTGGTCTATTTTCTGTTTTCGTGATTTGTGTAGTAAACAAAAGCATGTTTGTAGGTAGTATCAATACCAGATTTTGGCAGAAGGATTGGGAACTGTATTTAGTTCCTTAACGCTAGGGTGTACGCTTCAGCCATCCCTCGAGACTGGAAGGGGGGTTTGGTGAGCAAATTGACCTCATATATTTGCACCCTCAACATAAGCGTTCATGTTTCCTTCCTGAAAATCCCGTGTAGAATGAATGAGCAGGCAATTACAAACTTTTCAGCACGCGGGGTGTTTTTCTTGGGTGCATTCAGATTTTTCTTCAGCTTTGTGGGGTGCTGAGCGGGTGTAGCACGGCAAGGTGAGGCTTCACTTCTTCTGCCCGTGACTTGCTGGTTCTGTGGGGTGGTGAGTGTTACCACACACTTGGGGAAACTGTACTCACACGTTACTCCTCGTGAAGGTAAATGCACTAACTACATTGCAAGTGTCTTCGGAGTTGCCACGCTAACACACCTCTTAATCCTGAATCCACCGACTGTATTGCAGGTGTCTTCAGAGCTGCTGTATCCGCCGAATTGCAGAGTTTTTGCCCCCAGACTTCACTCTTGAGTGCGGTCATGCACTTTTAAATCTTCATCTCCATTTATTCTGTTACTTTTCCCCTCCAAACTTGGCTTATTTTCCCTTCTGTTTTTTCCTCCTGGTGTCATCTGCAGACTCTTGTCTCTTGCTTCCGCTATCATAAGGAGATTACCCCAGACATAATAGTTTGCACTCTATACTTCTAGTC
The DNA here is from genome assembly GCA_013400795.1 of Pluvianellus socialis. Lineage (NCBI taxonomy): Eukaryota > Metazoa > Chordata > Aves > Charadriiformes > Charadriidae > Pluvianellus > Pluvianellus socialis. The sequence continues at coordinate 129,624 of VZTS01012949.1, forward strand.
TTTCCTGCAGCTAATCTTGTTTTCACCATCAGGAAGGAAAAATCCCCAAAACATGCCTATTACCAGATTTGCTTCTATCCTCGTGACTATCAGCTGGCGTGGAAGACATATTCTTTTAACTATCGGGTCTGGTTTATCAGGGATTTTCAGAGAGAACACTGTGTTTATACATCCTTAATTCCTTATTCTGATCTTGGCCCTCCACCTTCTTACCTCCTGCGCATAGGTATGCTCTCTTCTTTCAGGAAGAACCATTCAGAATGTATTTTGGATTATCTTGAGATCACAATGAAGGTGAGTGTGGGGAAAAAGAACCAAACCTTTTCTCCCTTTAGAGAAAAATTATTTCAGATCTGTGTGATGAAAGAAATGCATGCGCATGGCGGTACAAGATACAGTAATCGAAATAATGCAAGAAAAAATAGCTGAATCTTTAATTTGTTTTAATGAATTTGCTTTAATATATCCCCGTTTCATTGCATTCCATTCACTGAGTAAATCAGCATGTTCTGTGAGGGGAAAAAAACCCCCATGATAGTGGTTTATGTGTAGTACTTTTCAAAAACATAACATCCACCTAGCTTGTGGATGATAATTCCCTTGGCTTAAGTAATACACTTCCTTTTTTTTTCCTCCAGAAAGCTCTAGTGATGAACAGTGGTGAAATAATAATGATAATAATAATAACAATTAAATAAATAATACATCAAATCAAGGAAAAAAGCAAGCCAGAAAAGCATTGCCTTGGCATATCTGAAAAACCGGAAGCCTGCAAAGGCGTTAAATAAATAGATAATATTATTCTGGTAGTATGTATACACAGCACCATGCGCAGCCTTTTTTACCATTTTCATTTTCTGCAAAGTCATATGGTTTTAGCTGTGATTGTGGTCTGTGCCAAATGGTTCACCTTGTCTTGCGTAATGAGTATAAACAACTGGTCACTGCACTGACCAATGAAACTAATAAAGATATATGGCACTGTGCTTGCTTAGGGAGTCACACACGCAGTCCTAAACTATATGTGACATTTATACCAAAGTAACATGGTTCCAAACTCTCTCACTCTCTGCTTACAAATTCTGAAGAAGAACAAACTATTTGACTGATGGTTTGCTGAATTTAATATGCTTAGCAAGTGAAATTATTGCCTACTCTAATGCTGTGTAATTATTAAGATACACTGCTTTTAAAAATACCAAGTGAATAATATTGATTTAGTGAACTGCTATTTAGAAAAATGCCAGCAAAGGAGGAATATTTTATTTTAGCTGCCTTAGAGCTGTAATGGGTATGTACTGAGATATGCATGTGGAAATAAATTATGCACAAGGTAAACTATTTCGTTATATAGTGCCCATAATATTAATTAAGCTGTAATTTTACCAACAAAGCTTTAATTTAACAAATAAACAGGAATCATCTGTACTGTTCTTTGAAATATACAACTTTGGGGCTGTAATAAAACATTCAGGAGCACCTGCAATTAATTTTAAAGCAAATAGTGTGACTCGCAACTTTAAAGGGTAATTGTAATTTATAATTTATTTATTTGACTTAGACTGGATATAATTACCGTTATAATGCATTATTATTTTCATACGAATGTTAGATCTATCTAGTTTACATTTAAAGTGGGCAGATTGGTGTAATAATAGCATATATATTTTCTACTCTTAACAACAACGTGCAAAGTAATAGATACAGATGAACCATTGTCAACCAGAGCAGTTCCAAAGACACTTTAGCTTACATTAAAATAGATGCGTGTATTTTCCCTTTATCGAGACATCTATGCTGCGTTCAGAACTTCCGCGAAAGCCGCATTTGTACAATAAATCTCCTAAACTATTGGTATGACTGGGTGATATTTGTATTGGAGGATCACGTCTTAACGATTTTGCTGGAAATGTTAAAAGTGGGTGATTGAGGCTGTCCTGCTTGCCGTTTCTTAAAGAAAATTTTCAAGGCCGCTACACTTTTCAAATTCTCTTTATGATTTTTATTTGTATTTTTTTCTGCAGAGAAATAGAACTGAGAGTAATACCGGTGCAGCAAAAAGGAAGCAATTATATGGGCCTGTTTTGTTTGTTGGCGAACAAAATGCTGAAGTGGCAGATTTGCAAATTTGTAAGCGAGAAAAGCTTAGTGTTCATCTTTATCAGCCAAAGTGGTTTCTTGTTAGCTGAGCAGCAAGCTAGAAAGCGACCGATTTTGACAACATAATTTACATCTTTGTATAAAACTATTGCTGGCAGCCGAACTAATTTGCGCTGGATTAGGTTGTTTGTCTCTGCTGCTGACTAACCATGCAATCTATCAGGGACCGTTTTCAAATATCACTTTTCAACTGTGCCCTTGAGAGGAGGAATTGATCGGGAATATACAGAGCAAAATTACTCCAATAACTTTATAGAAAAAACAATTACGGAATCATACAGATGTGAATAATTCTGAGAAGCTGGAAGAAACGTAATGAATTTACTTCTGTGACTATCTTTAACCTACACGCCCAGTGTATTAACGTAAACCACACTTTTGTTTGTTATTTTCCCGTTACTTTGAACCCGAAGGAAGGTTTGTGGTGCATATATAGATATTTAAGTATCCTAGCATTCTGAAATACAGGCCGATTTGTGTTTGTGAGATTATCTTTTCTCTTTGCTTGAAAAACACTTTGCGTTTCCTTCTCACAGAACACGTAGGAACGTTCTTTGTTGTGCAAGTGCAGAATAACTTTGCCAACTCTTCCAGCAAAATGATTAGTTTGCGTTTAATGATATATAACAAAAAGAAGTGCTACCAACACAAGTCCAGGCATACTTCATCATATACTCAACATACAAATGTACCGCCAATTATATAACGGGGGAAAAAAAGTATGATTTTTTTTATTGTTATGAATGTGGCAGTGTTTTCTTTCTCTCCTCTAAGATTATGGATGATAGAATAATATAAGGGAGGAAAAACTGGTTTTGCAACTGATACCCAATCCTTAGTCGTTTATAAGATGCTCTAGATTAGCTAGCAAACAAAAAACCATTAAGCACCTATTATTTTAAAGCAGCGGGTACATTTTTCATCACATTTCTCTGATGAATTTTCACTTGTGCATCCTGCTGGAGGTAATTAATTGCTTTCAGTTCAGAGGAGTAATAATGCAATAAATTATGCTGGTATTTCTTGTCAGGGAAGAATCATATTGCTGCTTCCTTACTAAAGCAGGACTAATAATAATCTAGCTGGAGTCGCAGACTCCAGAAAGTGCCTGTACCATTAAAATTTATGTAAGGAATCAGAAGACTAACAACTCCCTAGAATTACATTAAAAAATCTGATTCTTCTGTGTAAAAATGGCCTCTTGTGATGACAGCACAAGGAATGAGAGGCTGACGCTGTGTCTTCACGTATATTCCTTT
>VZTS01012949.1:133098-179216 GCA_013400795.1 Pluvianellus socialis
GCATGTCACTTAACCTGCCTATGCTTCAGTTCCCTATCTGTGAAACCAGGATGATGGTACTGGCACTCACACTGACCTTGAGGCTTTACTACATTAACATTTAAGTTGCTTGATAACGTAAGGAACAGCAATCCAGGTAAATTTACTGTTTCATGCTTATTGATGAATACATCTGCAAACATTATTTCTCTGGATTGCAGTCCTATAAAGGGAATTATTTTAGGTAGTATTGTCATATCAAAATAGTTACTCAAAATGACACATAAGTTAAAGAATACTCTTGTTTTGGGTTGTGTTTTATTTGAGGAAGAATGGAGAACTGCGCTAATGGCTTCCAAGTAACAGCTAGTGGAGAGCTGCTGTGCAGAGTGACCGACGCTTAATGCTAATAATGTTTTGTTATCGTTAAGGTACCTTTCAGCCATACTGGGGTTGCCGGGTTTTCCAGTTACCCAAACACATGTATGGGTAATTACGTTCTCTCTCTCTCTCTTTTTTTTTTTTAAAAAAAAAAAACAAACCCCAAACCAGGACTAATAGAAGATTGCATCACTGCACGCTTCTTATCAGGGTTGGAGTCTGGGTAATGGATACGTCCCTGGAGGGAGCGTATCCTCCTGGCACGCGTGACTTGCCATCCTTCATGTTGGGTAGGTGCAGGAAAAAGGTCAAAAGGGGACATGTACTACCAGTCAATTCACAGGTATTTATGAACAAAAACTTGGGAACCCCTCAGTAAGAATGTGGAAAGGAGTTTCGTGTGGAACACACAGTGAAGCACAAATCTTTCCTTTCTACCTTCAGACTTCATCTCTCTGCCTTTCTGCATCTAACTGTTCCTCACCATTCCCACTTCCTGGGTTCTCTTTGAAGTCATCCTGGTTCCCATCTCCATGTCAGATGAGTTTCTGTTGCCTCCTGGCTTTCTCTTAATTTCTCTTCATATACAAATGAATAATTTCTTGATTTTTTTTTTTTTTTTTTTTTTTTTTTTTTTTACTCGATCAATCCTGTCCTCGTTACTGGTTCCTTACTCAAGCTTCCTGAAGGGTTTGCTGCTTTGTCTGAGCAGGGGCAGCCGAGCTTTGTCATCAGAAAAGACTGAGTTTGGAAAGTTAATTGGGAATGTTTTTCAGGTTTCAGGAGAGTATGGATGAGTATTCTGTGATTTCCTCCAGAGACTTTGATGTGATGAGACTTTAACAAGGATAACAAGCATGCTAAGCAATTGATATTTAGTGAAGTTTTAAAAAAAATGCCCATAAGTACTGATGAAATTCAATGTCCCTATTTAAAAGTAATTGGACAAATTATAGAAATTCAAAAATAATGCCTTAAACTTTATGACAAACTGTCCAACGATGGACAATCTTTCTGAGCTGTTCTCTTTTCAGGAATTCTGTTCTCTATTTTATGGATCGCTCGTCACGGCATCTGGTAATGGGGCATCTGAATATTTGAAAGAGTGTTATTTCAGTTTTAGCTGACAACCAAAGTGGATACTTATTTCCTGTCATTCTAAGTAGCTTGCAAGTATCACAGTTTTTGTATTGGAAGATACAATATGGATGAAAACTTTGTGTCACTTTCTTAGGGGGGTTAAGGTATCTGGTGTTTTATGACTATTGTAAGAGAAAAGTGATCTAAAAAACCCTCTTCTGTAATGTAATTCCCACGTTATTTTTGGCTAGTGGCTTGCTGAATTTTTGACTTTGTGCGTCGGTCTTTTTTCCCTACCGTTCAGTTCTGCCTGCAGGGTTTGGGTTGGAGGAGAAGGCTTGCGGCGTCATTGAGAGGTAGAGGAGGATGATTTTTTTTTTTTCCTGTTCCTGCTCAGTGATTGTAGCGATCGTGTAAAAAAATGACTTTGCTTGCAAGCAGCCTAGACCAGAGGTATTGAGAAGTAATTGCCACATTTGGCATTCAGCTCCTCCAGTACTTAAGTGTTGGCCAAAGCGTACTCCGATTTGTTCCAGTTTGGGGCCTTTTTTTGCCAAGAATTAGCAGATAAGCTGAGTGATTACTCAAAGAGTGGTAGTCTTATAACAGAACCCGAGTGATAGGGAGAGATCTGGCATTTCATTGTCCCTTTTGACCGAAGTAGGATTTCAGCTTGACCTTCTATGTTAGAGATGCTTTTGTACTAAACCCCCTCACTTGTGTTGGAGCTACTGGTGTGCGCAGAAGTGATAGCTGGTTGAATGGGATTCTTAGGAGTTAAGAGGTTTTTTGTTTGCCTGTCTTTTTGGCTTGGGTTGGGTTTTTTTTTTGGGGGGGGAGCATGGTGGTGATTTTTTTTTTTTATGAAAGATTACTACTTCTTCAGCGTATTTGTATATTTGCTGTATTAACACAGCTAACATCCAATTTGCTTGTGAACCGAGTGAGACATTAGGAATTAAAAAGCCCCTGTGGTGTTTTTCTGTATGTATGATTGCTGCACTGTGTGTACTCTCTCTGCCATCTTTCCATGCAAAATTCAAGTCCGGTTTTTTTCCCACCAAACTATTACCTGCTTTGTTTCAGTAATAGGAACTTGCAAGTTGAAAGTCTTCAGAACTAACGCCATAACTTTCCAGCTTGTGTGGAGAATACCATGTTTCCTATGGCAGTTTTGTGTGAGAAAGTTGTCCTGGAGGGAAGTGAGCCCAGAGAAAAAGATTTCCCCCTTTTTCTGACATGAAGGTGGGAGAAGTAAACAAGTTGCAGTGGGATTCCTGCGTTGGATATTGAGTCTGCTTTACTGCGAGTGCCCATCCCAGCTGTGTTGTCCTTCGCTCTTCTGTCTCTTGGGCTGTTAAAGGAAATAACCACTTGGAAATGGAACACAGGCTTTTGAGGAACATATCCCCCATACTTGCCAACATTTTTTTCCCTCTACCAGTTCAGAGTTTCACGTAGATGTAGAGGCTGGAGCAGCACAACCTTACTGTTATGCAAGCCAGTCTTCAAATTGCATTGTGTTCTTTTCAGTTGAGAAATCCACCTCCCCCCCATCCTTTTTCTCCTTTAATTCCTGGTCTCTAGCTATGGTTGTATGATTCTATTAGTGCTTCTTTATGACTAACGAGAGTAATTTGGAATTTACTTGGTGAGTGGGTCTGCAGTCAAAATAGTCAATGTGCTTCGTTCCCCACTTTCAGAGAAGGGCTTCAGTTGATAGCTCTTCTGGTTAGCTACATCCCCTCAGCCCAGTTACTGAAAGAAAAATCTCTTAGATCCTTAGGTCTCAACCTAATACTGGTAGTGCATAGCATCAACCTTCCTGGTGACAAACTGTTCTGTCCTCTTAAGCTGCTACAGGGCACTGGAGAGCTGAGGGCAATAGACATGAAGTATTTGTCACAAAGGTGCTATGACTCGACTGTCTCTCTTGTGGGATTGATGGCATTTTTAAAGGTAGGTAAGATTTACCCAGCTGTTTAAGTTCTTTGTATGGTGCAAAGCTTTTTCCCTTTCACTACTTCCAAATTAGAGCAGCTGTTGATAATTTTACGTTTTGAGATAATTATAGCTCTACTTGCAAAATGGTGATAAGGTGTGGGTTTTGAAAAAGATGTTTTTCCCATTCCATACCAGAGATAAAGCCAGCAGATATTTATACCAGTCTTTCTGGGGGCTCTAGCAGGTGTAAGAATGCCTTCAAAAAATGCCTTGGTAAGAAGGTCTTATCTAAACCAAATAATTTTGAAAACCCAGATCATTGGCAAGTAAAATACTCCACTTACACACTATAAAAAAATGGCTGTTGTCTAAACTGCTTTGTGTGCTCAAAGGGGCACTTGTAGGTTGCTTCCTCATCCTCCTGTCTGCGGTGGCCTCTTCACCTGGTAACTGAGCCAGCATACTGGACGGTTTGACTGGTGTTTGAGAGACTGCTGCTGCTGCAGGGTTGTTGAACGCGGAAAAAAGATTGGTGAGCAGTTATTTACGCTTGTGAGTGCACTCTGGACACGAAATTTGGTTATTTGGTTAGTGCCTAAAGTACATGTTTTGACACATGATGCAAAAAGGGATTTATCATGGGATGGCTTACTCTGGTTTTGGAGTACAGACAGTGCAAAAAGAGAGAACTTTTTACCGAGTGGATTTGAAAGTTAGTGATCTGGCCAGCTACAAAATTCTGTGACGTGTCAGCCAGAAGGCGTTCCTCATTGGAAGACTGCTGACTCTTCTGTCTCTTCCGTTCGTAGGTCTAAATTCTCTTCTGGCTACTAGTGAGGCTTCTCGCTAATAATAAAATGAGTCAGGAAAGAATGTTGAGATGAGACTTCAGTCGTACCCTTACCTTTGACAGAATGCGGTTGCCCTCACTTTATTGATTGATTGATGTCAGATGATTTAGCAAACGTAATGTTTTCAGTTACTGAGATGTTAATTCATCTAATGGTAGGAATCCTTCAAGTTGCTTTTTTACCATTTTAATAAAATTCTAACCTTTTTGCTTTTGTGCATTGCTTTTTAATTCGTGATGGATACTTTTGAACAATGAGATCTGAGTTACTTTGCAGAAATAGTCTGTTGCCTTTCTGATGCAGCCTTTTAGCCTCCAAAAACAGTATCTCGTCCTCTTAAGTCCTGCTTTGCTGGAGTGAGCACAGGATCCTCTTTTTTCCCCAGCAAATAAATCTATTCTGTGACTGCTCATCTTAAGACTTAGGCTGAGAGCTGTCCCTGGAGTATGGAACATACTGAATGGAGAAATCTTCCTGGGTTGCTAAAGCTATTGTTTTGTGAACATGATAAAATTAGGTGTTGCTTTCAGTGAGAAGCCTGTCAGTTCCCTTCCTTTCCCACACTCTTCCCAAGTTCCACATTGAGCGTCAAGCCCAGCGTAGTGTTGGGGAAGTCAGGCAGGCGTGCAGTTAGCGGGGCTGAGAGGCTTAATCTAGGTAAAGATCCCGTAATCATTTTGAAAAATGTTGTGGTCTGATGGATATTCACAGTGAAGAGGCAAAGCTCGAGCTTCCTCGGTGTCTTCTGCGCTGCAGACTGCGTAGAACTTGTGAGATCCTGGGCTGCTGGGAAGCCTGTTGAAGTGAAGTACTTGGCGGTGGCGAAACGAGGTCAGTACGCAGTGCTTGATGCAGAAGACCAAAGATCAAAGACGCACAAGATCAAGAGACTCCTGGGTCTTTCTCTGTTCTTCTTTTCGTTATCGTCCATCTTTGGTTTGCCGCGTGATGAGGGCTCCTCAGAGATGCTCTTTTACCGTGGTGCTGGAGGGGTTGAGTAGAACCTCATCTCATTTGGCCAGTGTGGTTAGCCACGGGCTTGCTGTTGCTAGCCAGCGCGGTCTCGACGCTGACCTTACCGTGGGCTCCTTAATCCGTCAGGCTGTCCCCTCCGACGGCATCAGTCAGGACCCCTTTGCCAGCCTGGTCGTTGCTAATTCTCTGCTAGCAACTTGTATCAAAATCTTATTCTGACAAAGAAGGTCCTTTAATGTTGTTGTTTATGCAGACAAATAGTTAAAATTTCCCATCTAAAAGATGAAATATTGTATTCGCATAATTAGAAAAATGTTGCACGATGTAACGTAGCATTTTTCTATTTATGTAAGTGACAACTAATGGTTTCTTTTTTCTCCTAGCTTTAGGAAAGATTCTTCAACTTCGTAATTTTAAAACATTTTCTCCTACACATGTCATTGTTCTTTTTAATAGGATCTGCCAGAACAACTCTGAGCAAAAGCTCTGCATTTTCACATTATTATCTCATTGTCTATCCCTAGTGTTATAGCCTTACTGTGACTTCCTAACTAATCAGCTATTTCAACTTTCATTCCATAAGCTTTATGTCTGAGTGTAATTAAATGAGCATTAAGTCCTTTTTTTACTAGCAAAGCCTGAAAGTTCTGATATTACAGTAATAAGTGTGAAGTGAATTTTGAATGGCATTTATATCCTTTCATGGGCTCTAAATGTTTGATTTGCATAACTAGTTAAAATGATATCAGAGCAGCATATTGATTTAATTCCATCTCAGAAAACTGTTAATTAATAATGATAATAAATGTGTCAGTCCTTTATTATCTGCTTTGAATTGGTGATGATGTCTATATTAATACTACTTCAGTAATAGACCTCTGCTGGCTATTGTTGGCAAAGCTTTGACGGCTTGAATAACTAGCAATCAGAATTTATAAAATTTATTACAGATCAGATTTTAAAAGAATAGTCATTTTACCACATGTGTAATTTTATTAACACCTACTACTTAACATTTTATTTAAATAAATCACTGAGAACAGAAACTGGCAAGGCTTTTGAACAAAGAAGAGGTTTTAATTTCTTAAACTTTCTTGTCCTTGCAAGTTAGATTTTAATGAGTGAACACAGTCCCTTTATGTAAAGAGATAACTGAAATAACTATGTACGTTTCAGTTTTCCTTAACACTTCAACAGGTATATCTTTTAAAAACCCCTAAATATACCTGGGGCTATTTTGTGGAAAAGAGATGCTTGGTCAGTAGAAGTTTTCTTTTTATTGTTGTTATTTGGCTACATTCTTTTTCAAAAATTTGTTATATGTTACTTTTTACAGAATGAAATGTTGAGAGTCTGTTGTGATATGTTACTGTTAACAGAATTAAATTGGATTACCCCGTATTCACTTTTTGCTATCACTGTTTAGTGTTAAAACAAAATTGCTTTGAGGTCTTACTTTCCTTCTGCTCTTCTGGAGACCGGCAAAAGAGTCTTTTATTCATGCTATTAAGACTGGATTTTTGTTCCTTTTTCAACAAGGAACATTAACTGTCCTACTATTCAGCACCAGCTACCTTACGGAACTGCATTACAAGGGACTGGAAAGGAAAGTACTCAGCTTTTGGCAGCAGATGTTTTTTACATTCTATTTTAGATGAGGAAATGTTGAGGAAGCTGGCTCTGGAGGTGTTTGATTTGGTTTGCATGGACCCTTAATGTATGTCTTGAATCAATTTTTTTTAAAAAAGAAAATGTATCTTCTCTCCTACTGTTGATTACTTTCCTTGCCGTTGAATCCTTGGGCTGTTGAATTTTTATAGAAGTGTCAGTTTGTCCTAAAACCTGTTGAATCTGAAAGGTTTGGGGCTAAAAACTAGAGGAGCGATACAGCTGCTGGTAAAACTTAATGTTAGAAGGACCCAATTAAAGACTTGCCTGCCAAGTTTAATACTCTGATTGCAATTTGAATCACAAAAATGTAATTCTTATGTATCTGAAACGGTGTTTTTTTTCTTACAATGCCTTTGAAAAACCAGGAGTTATGTAGAGGAACACACTGCAGTGTTGACAGTGGGAAACTTGCTGTGATGGGATCAGGCACTATATGAAAACGGTTACATAGCACCAGACCTGAGCTTCAAAATTCTGTTGAGAGGAAGCTAAAAGCAAGTGTAAGGAAAACCAAACCTGGAAGTTACAAGTAACATAAGATTTCTGGAGACTTCTGGTGTTGTTTGCACAACCATGATGATAGCTGTAACAACAAAACTATCTTTTTTTTGTGATAGTGTATGACTATCAAAAGATGCATATAAAAAAAGAAGGGGTTTTATATTAAAATTTTGGGTGTAACCAGTTGAATTCTTTGTGCTTCTTGGAAAACGCTACTGGAAGTTCATTGCTTCCTAACAACTCTTGCTGACCAACTGAGCTGTGTTTAGAAAAGTCTTGATCTGATTTTACACAACGGTAGAACAGAGCTCTAAATCGGGCTTCAGATGTGATGCTTAACCAGCTCTGTAGTGCATGGTGACGACTCAAGTGAAAATACTGAATCTCTTCAAAACGATGGGCAGAAAAGCGTGATTTGAATGGTGAGTGCTGTAAGTACCTCCCAATAAACACAGATTTTAGAAAAGATCTCCCGGTCTCCTACGCTGTCTTTCAAATATTGAGATCCAAATTTATCCCCATGTCCGTGTTGCCAGATGGTGAGTACGTCTCGCTTGGATGTCTTGCTCTCCCTCTTAAGAAGCTCTGATCTGTTCTTAGGATATTGCCTTCCTGGAGCACCAATGTCCAGCTTTGTCAGATCACATTCACTCACCCCTGATCCACTGCTGATTTAAAGTTTCTCACTCCCCAAGGAATGGGAACTTAGTCCACTTCCACTAAATGCTTTGGCCGCCTGGTTTTCATGGGGTTGATAATTTTAATTTAATTCCTTTTCTGTAAGCCTTGCTCCAAAGTTTGTTAGCCTTTGAAGCTGGGAGACAGACAGTGGGGAAGTCTAAGAATAGAAGCAAAATGTTGTGTTATGTTTCCTTTGTCAGTGGGTTGCCCTTTTATGTATTTTCTTAAGTTCCTGACAACATGATGTATTTTGAGATGAAGAGCCATCAGTTACGTTTTAAAAGGCCTTTTCTCTTTCTGTAGTGCTTTTATAAATGACAGTGATCTTAAGCAGTATAACTGGGTCTCCATATGCTCTTCATAGAAATTATAACTAATTTTGCAGAATTTGTCTTTGCTCTATTTGTTTGAGGCAATGTTGAGCAGAGACCACTGCAGCAGCCTGTTACAATGAGACACAGAGAACGTTATTGGCAATTGAAACTTCATAAAAGGTAATAGGGTTTAACTATCCATGCTGGACTTCATCCAGAACTTTGGAATTAAAACCCCTTCTGGGTTTTTTTTTGGTGTTTTGTGGGTTTCTTTGGTGTTTTGTTTTGGTTTTGGTTTTTTTTAATTCCAGTAGTAGACACTTTACAGCTAGGAGCATCAAGAATCCTGATTTATCGAATTACGGTTGGGGTTTTTTACCTTTTCCACTAAATTTTTACAACCACGCTCTCACAATGTTGATCCAGACTGGGTGAGGATGCACGGCTAGACAATGCTTTGCCTGGTAAATAAATAATTTTAACTTGCACTTTAAAAAAAAGAAAAGCTGCATAAAACACACCCACCCAACTCTCTCCCCAAGTCATGTCCCCGTCCCCGTCCCCCCCTCCATTTTATATGCACATTGAAATATATTTATGGTTTTCTCCACTGGCATAAATCAGATGTAGGTGACAATATATCCAAATAACCTCTTTGATGCATGGTTTTTGTTAATAATTATGTGCTGCTAATAATTAACAGGTGTGTGAAAAAATGAATTAGTAATGAGAAGAGAGTTTGTAAGCCGTCTGTTATCATCCCTTGACAAATGCAAGCAAGGGCGGAAGCTGAATACAAAGGCCCTTGATTATAGTCTAATGGGATTTGATAAGTTAACCCCTTTTGTCACATAATGATGCTGAGCTTTTATTGTGGGAAGTTCGCTGTCTGATAGTAACAACATCTTTTTTTTTTAACCCAGCCATCTTAAAAAGAAAATAGTAAAATGTCCGGAGTATCTGGAACTTAACATTTTGAGCTCTGTTTTCAAAGTGACTTGGGAAGTTTTGAAAATTCTGTGCAGTGATCGTTCACTGGTTACTGAAACAGAAGCTTTTATCGGCTTTTCCTCAAATTATGGGATCCATAAACTGTCTTAGATATTCCCTGAATTTCAGTCCTTCAGACGATGAACCCTTGCAACCATCTGCAAAAGAGATTATTGTGCCAGGGAGGCAAAAGGTTTCACGAGTGGCAGTTTTGGTCTCTTAAGCACGAAAACTGTGACAGAAGGTGCAATCTTGATTCTGGTGTGGCCTCCTAAAAATGCTCACAAAATTCTTATTTTCAGGAGCTGGGAGACTGGTTTAGCTGGGCGCTTCTAACCGGCTGCTGTTGGTGGATAAAGTTAGCAGACAAATGATGCAACTTGAATAACTTCAGATTTTTCTCTAAAAAGAAAAAAACGCCTGTTACTTTTTCCTTGGACAATTTTGTCAAACCTTTGTATTGTTCTGTTTTATCTGATACTGTTTTTTTAAATGATTATTTAATGATGTCCACTGCTTTTTTAAGGTCCTTCTCTTTCTGTTCTACTGGTTTGAGTTTTCAAAAGACCTCTCTGTCTTTAAATGTGTGGCGTATGTGTGTAAATAACCGTTTGACTTCAGAACTTGAAATTAAGATATTAAATTTATCATGGAAGACTATCTGAAAAACATTACACTATGCTCATGACAGTTGGCTGGCTTGAAAAAGATAATAAAATTAACCTAAAAAGAGATGCGGAGCTGCAAAGCTGTATGGCTGCAGGCACTTCTGCTCAGTAGTTAAAATGTGTTTGCTTTTGTGTTGAGAGACAATCAAAAAAAGCAACTGCGGTGTTGATGCCATACCTATATTGTCATCTTTGCTAGCAATAATAGCTAAGTAAAACATTGGGAATGTGATTTACAATGAGAGGAAAAAAGCTTAGAAGGTTTATGGAACTGGAACTTGCATATTTAGAGAGAACTAAAGTCTGCCAAGATTTAGTTTGGGACTGTTGGTTTTGCGACGCGGTGGTGGGAGAGATCCGTCAGTTCTCTGCGCAGTACATTTGTGTTGAGTCAACAGCGTCTTTCAGGAAGAGTCTGGAGAAAAAGATCTTGTATTGAATTCTCCAGAAGAAAGCTGCACTTGAAAATGCTCATATGCTGATTAAATTTTCAATGTTTCAGTGGCAGATTCTCCTGTTTCCTTCATAGACAGTCACCTGTGATTCGAAAGACGGATATTAATGTTTTCTGATCAGCACTTGTTCATGGTGCGTCAGTTCGAGGGAATTTTACCATTTTATTCTAAAGATGGTGTGCTGTCTGCTTAGGTACTAGAGGATATCAGACGAGATCAACACAGCACCTGAAATCAAGTGACTGCAGGGCTTGAAGAACTGGTGCTTGTCCTGCTTGAACTCTTCCGGAGCGTGGAGAGAGCTCATCACCGTCTAGCACCGACCCATCCTGACTCAAAGACAGTTGTTTGGATCTCCCTCTAACGTGGCAGTTGTGTTCTGTAATATCCTGTGTCAGCATTCCACTTTTTGGGGAATAGATAACTTTTCTGGAAAGGAAATGTTCCTAAATACTCCGGGGATTTGTGAGGATTTCTCCTGTGCTACTGGAGGGCTGGATGTGACTCTCTTGCTACCAGCAGTGTTTGCGATCGGGCGTTTGTACGTTTGTGTGAGTTAACAGGAGGGAGTCCCAAGCTGCTTAGCTTGAAACTTGTGTTTGTCATCTTTGTGCCTTTAGACTACAGGTTTCTGTCATCCTTTTGGGGAAGAGGAGTCTGCCTGACTCCTTTGCTTCCCGGAACGGAGAGACATAACATTGCACAGGACTGCATTGCAGCGGGGCGCTGTTGGAAACTGTCCATTTCTCTTTTTTTTTTTTGAGCCGAGTGGCACGATCTCGGAAAGTGATAAAAGCTCATGCTGCTCTTCAGCAGGGCCTGTAGGACCACGCTGCCCGTTGGGAAATGCGGGCAGTCTCCCTAGTGGCTCGTTGCGTGCACTGAGCCTTAGTTTTGTGCCATTTATCTACAAGTCAGGTTTCAGCAAAGTGACAGTTACCGTTGGCGGGCCTGTGAGGTGATCACGTTTTACGATTTTGAAATCGTAAAGTTTATTGAGAAAGTGTGTGTGTGTGTGTGTGTGTGTGTGTGTGTGTGTGTGTGGCTAGTCTCTCTGGATGACTCTGAACGCTCCTGGAGAACTCCCCGTAAAGCAGGAACCCAACCTGCTCGAATCTACTGGAGCTCCGGATCAAAGCAAACGCTCACGGTTGCGCTTTGCTGTGTTTGTCTAATGCACGGCGTGAACGGCTCCTCTTCAGCCTTTTATTACCACTGCTTTTGCACAGTGAGCTCCAATCTCCTCCTCTTTCCCTTCAATTCTTCATTTCCCTTTTTTATAAGCAACTTCCCGAAGGGGAGCCGTGCGTTTGTTAACCAGCCGTCGGTGACGGGTGCATCAGCTCAGCTGTGCAACGTGCCAACGCTAACTGCTCCTAAATAACATCTATTTGCATAGCGCATTGAGAGCTGTGAACTCTCCTCTCATTAAGCGTGTGAGAACTCTCGCTCGACCAGGAACGCTAAAAATTGAGCCGCGCTCCTGTGGGGTTTTTCTGCTGTGAGCCCTTCCAGGGTACTCCACCACCGTGACGCTTTCTGGGGCGACTGACATAACATTGCAATGAGGGAAAGGAACAATCTGGAGGGATCGCACGCTTTGGCTTCCCATTTAAGCTGTTTCAGATGCTCTCCCCCCTTATTCTGTCCTTTTATACGTTTCTTGACATGGGAACTTAATGTTTTTGGTGATATTTCAACGCTAATCAGTTAATGGTGGTGTAAGGAGGAAATGAATAATCTATCGAAAACACCCCGTTGCCAAATTCAGCACTCTCGAACTTCAGCTTTGCAGTTCTTTGTGTGAAATTATGTAGTGATGTCCGGCCATATTTTATTGCGAGTTATGTTTTGTAATACTTGAGCAATATATAACTGTGATCAATGTTGTGACCTCAGGGAAATTGCTTATATAATTACAGAAAGTTTACAGTAGTAAGACAAGGAATGGGAGAAAATATATCACTGTAAAATATAAATATGTTTAAATTACATTTAGGATTTGGAATAGTTCCTTGCTTGTGTTTTACAGAGTAATCTGTGATTTAAATCAGGTTTAGTTGTGGGGTTTTTTTTCTAAATTGGGTATTATAAATCAAGAGTAGTTGCTGCATATAGCACACAAGAGGATTTCTTATACATTTTAATGTTGCATAAGTAAGAAATACCAGTAGTTCAGCAGTAAAATTGCAAATGTAAGCAAAAGTGAAGATTTTTCTAAATTTAACTAGGTTGCATTTGTTTAGTAAACTCTAGCTATAATTTACTGTTTTATTGCATTTGCTGTTGAGAACTTGCTAGCTCTAAAAAGTGGGAGGGGGGGGGATGAAGGAAGCCGCTATGTTCTAATTGCTCTGGAGCTGGGGGGAGTAGGTAGAAGAGAGGAAACTACTGAACAGTCTGCATACAAGAGATTAAAGTGGAGAAAATAAATCTCGGCAAGATAATACTCTTCTGCAGGAGTGTTTGCTTGAGACTAAGGAACTTTTAGTTACGTACGTTCTGCATTTGTGGCGTAGCCCAATTCCTAATAAAAACATCAAGCTCAAGATGTTGTCGTTAGGCCCTCTTAAGACTTGGAAGGCATGGAAGATAAGAGGCAGCTTTTCTTATTGGTGAGTGTCAAGATGTAAAAAATAGAAATTCAGGTAGTTATGCTTTAAAACAAAATAAACACCTTTGTTTTGTAGGTAAGGAGGTTTAAAACTCGATTTGAATTTGCTCCGTGTTTCTGCGTCTGCATACTTCATCTCTAGCGAGACTTCTATATATCTTGATCTGTTAATATAAAACCTGGCTTAGTTTAACTGTGGTTGGAAAGAAGTGAACGCTGGGATTGGGCTGGGTGATGTTGATTAATAGGTGTGCGAGGGTGAAAGACTCCAGGGCCAAGCAGTAGGTCCATCTTGGTGGCATCTGATGTTGATTGGCTTTGTCCTGCGCGGCTGCGCTGGAAGAGCGGACATTAAGATTAAGTGATGCTGTCGTGTTGAGGAGCGCTGCACTGCATCATTCTGGGAAGAGACAGCTGTGGTGGTTAATCCTTCATCACCAAGGGAGTGCTGCCAGCAGAAAGATATACAGCCAAAGATAACCCTCCATAACTTGTGCTAAAGATCAGAAAACTTTGAATTCACATCCATCTGCTTAGTCTGGGGTGAAGATGAAAGATAGGCAGAATAGGAAATAAAAAAAACCCTCCTGTGGGATTAATCTTAGACACAGTATGCAGCACACGGTGAAAAGGCAGGAGCTAGATTTTTTCCATGTATCTTAACAGAACCGGATCATTCAGAATCCCGAAATTTAATTTTATTTCGGTTGCTGTGATGTTCACAGTCGTGGCGCTCATTTAATATGTACACCACCGCTTTCCTGGAAGCGGTTCAAAGATGCCGGTGATGGTAGTGTAACGCTGAAAAAAGACAAGTGCCTGTTACTGCTGCACTTCTCGCTAACGGACGCGCAGGAAGGGACGGCAATGGAGCTTTTAGCGTAATCTGTGGCAGAGAACTTTGTTATTTACTTTTATACTTAGCAGGTCAATTCCAAATTATTATACGTCTGATGAGAATATATTCTGTCTTGAATGGCTGTGAACAGAGGGAGCTATGTTGTTATGCATAATTTAGTTATCCAAAGGGAGAACCGTTACCAAGACCAGCTCAAGTTGTCATCTTTGGAAATTAATTGATATGAAAGAATAAGGTAACCAAGAGGAAAAAAAATCTACAAACGTATTGCTTTGGAGGGTGCCTTCTAAGCAATCACCAAATTAATAAAAACCAGTTCATTGGCAGTAGTCAGTGATAATAACTTGAGACATTGATCCGTTATTTTAATGTAGACTGCCATTTTCACACGCATTTTAAACCTTGAAGTAGTATTTTAAAAAAAGTTCTGTGTTGAGTGGTGGAGAACAGGGGGCAATGCACTCTTTGTTATTATCGTGGGCGTAGTTATCGCTGTGAGGAGAATGGATTCTCTCTTTAAGCAGACTGGTGGATGGGGGGTTGGAAATAGAAACCCTCCCTGTGAGAGCCGTGGGGTGGGACGCTGGGGACGGGCAGGAGCGGCGCTCGCTGTGCCTGGCCTCCTGTCTGCTTCTGCTTCAGCCGGGGTTCGGCCACGGGTGGCTGGGTGGACCTCATGGGTTTATGTAATGTCCATGTGCTATAGGCTGTCTATAGAAACAACTGAAATGGAACTTAGTTACTTGGGTGGTATAAAGGCTTAGTTCCCGTGAATAAAGTCCTTTAATTAAATCCTTTCACGGAAATATAGGCACTCAAATTTACTGTTCCAGCGATACAGGTTTCTTTTCTGCTTGGGCATAGTGAAGCTATAGGAAAACCTTGTCTTGGTGCCTAAATGCCTATGCCTGGGACAGATTATCTGCCCTAACTCACAACGAAATGGATTCACGGTCAACATCCATGGGGATTGGCCACCCGAGGGCTTGAAAAGTCTGGTCCAGAGGGTTCCGTGTTCTTGCAGGTGGATATTTCATGCGTTGCGGTTCCTGCTGCACCACACTTTGTTCAGAGCCTGGGAACTGTTAGCACTGTCAGAGTACTGATAAAAACCATGTTTTCATACGGGCTTTTGACGATCCTCCCTCTACTCAACATGTCAGGTCCTTCTGCTCTAGTGTCCCGGATGCTTCAGACAGAGTAGCTGCATTTTATCAAAGCCAAATTTTCTATCGAGTTTGGCTAGCTATAAAATACAGTATGACTGTTTCTTTCTTAAACTATTAGGTATTGGTGTCTTGCAGTGTAAAGTGCGATGCTTAGTTGCATTTTGATGGTGGATGAAGTATTTTGCCCAGGACCTGCTGAAGTCCTTTGAGATGAATAATGCTATAGGTACAGGTTGTCTTGGATTAAGAAAACCCAGAATGAGAGCTGTAGTAAATCTGTTGATGTCTTCTCAAGTGTGTAACGAGATAGTATTTTAGTTTCTGTTTTTTATTGAGCTTATTCACTTTCCTATAATCGTAAAAATACCAATTAAAAGAAAAGAATGTTTCATCGTTTGCAGAGAAGGAGTTTTAGTTGTATCAGCAAAGTGCCCCTCGAAGCCATCTGCACTTCTCGTCTCTCGCGCTCATACACTCAAATGTAATAAATCTTCTTCTTGCTTAAAAAAAAAAAACCACAAAAAAAGTGTATTAGTCTTAAGAGTTGGTGTTTCTTGATAAATTCATTGTAGAGTTAAATCTTAGGTTATGACACCTGTCAGGTAAAGGAGTAATATATATTAATGCGTCTTTTGAATTTAATTAGAAATAATGAACCAATAAATACCAGTTGATATCATATGGGACAAGTATTTCTAAGCCGGCTAAGTGTGTTAGCGAGTTAATTTAACATTTTGGCAAAAATCCTAATTACTTTAGTATCTGCATTACAGTATTATCTCAGAAATCAAAATGGCATTTTTTGGCTGTTATAAGTGAAATGGCAAAAATTAAAGTTTGGGTAGGTTTACATATTGGGAGGAAGAAATAGATAAGCCTGCAAATATGTAAAAAATGATCACTGCCTTTTCTTAATAACTAGCTGTTTTGCAGGTTCACCAAAGGAAGAATAAAAAATAATGCTCACGTTGTAACAGGAGGAATATAGAATGAATATAAGGAAAATTTTTCTCACAATAAATACGGTTAAACATGGAAACGGGCAAACAAGTGCAGCTTCTCAGGAGGGTTATTTTCTTTTTCTTTTTTATGTTTTTTAATTTTGACTGTAATGTGCATAAACTTATTATTTATATCTGCAAGTATGGGTTGGATGAGGTGATCGTTGATCTTTTGAGGTCCATTTTTCGTCTTGCTTTCCTGATTTTAAATTTGGTGATGGCTTAACGTCGCCTTTTAAAAGTTCTGGCAGCTTAGTGGTTAATGAAAACGAACAATTCTTTGTATGCTCATATATTTCTCCAAATCCAAGTGTTTAACAGAACACAGGCTGAAGTGAGCGGACTTGGCCATGATGAACACTAAAATGCCAACAATTAGAAAGGAATGGGTTAATACATTGACTAATGTTGTAGGTTTATAAGAACTGGCCCTTCTCTTTGTTCTTTTTTATCATATACATTTATCATGTTCAACCTGGCAACTGAAGCAAATAGCTATTTAAGTTGTAAAAAATGAATCACTGTGCAATTTCTTGAACTGTATGATATAACCAAGGCTAATAATATTATACAACAGAAGTTGGAAACCTTGGGATATTCTGCCCCTCTTTTAAAACAGACATACTTTTTTTAAATGAGCCATGAGCATTTGCTGCTATATCTCTATGGAAAACCGAAGAGCGTTCAGATATGTTTAATAAAGCTGTAATTTCCTGTCCAAACTGGTAAGTGAGGACTAATGGTGAGTGCTTACCTTCTGCTGCTGCACGAACCCCAGCATGTTTAGAAACGTTTGCGCTGATGGATTGCGCAAAGATTTGGGATGCAGGCTCTTTGACTTAACTTAAAAGCTTCTTAATAAGTAACAGAGAAAAAGGTTGAGCTTTCTCTTTAAAAGGAAAAAGGTGCTGTGGGAAGAATGTTCCGTCCTCTTTGCAGCGTAGACCGAAAGGTAAAAACTAGTTTGTATTTGTTGGGTCAACGTATTTTCACACTGCTGGACGCTGCGTGTTTACAGCTGGTTCTGATGCGGCTGTCAGGGTATAATTGATGAGCATCATAATTTGAAGTGTAAAATAAAATGTTTTGGCATAGAGGGACGTGGTAAAGTGCCATCTACCAGGCACTGTGGACATACGTGGTCACCATTTCCTTTCTCTCCTCCCTCTTTGCCTCTCTTCGCTGCCCTTGCCTGAATCTACAGAAGTCGCCGGGAGCAGCTCAGCCCAGCCTCCAGCCTTCTAATATCACTTTGGTAGTTGTCAGATCATATGAAATGTCAAAATTCATGTGGCCTTCATGAAGAGATATATTTAGTACAGCTGCTGCATACCTACGTAGTACCTCTGACATTGACATATTAGTTATGCTGTCTTTTGCAATCTGATATCTTTAAATTTGCCACCTTGTTAAGTTTTGATTAATGTGATTCCATTTCACTAAAGTAATTGGCTTGGCCTGTTGTAGAAAATAATCAGCCTTTCTACGGAACAAATGCTAGAACATGCTAATGAGGGAGTGAGTTCGTTAAATTGATGGCGTGGAGTGACAGTTATTAATGATTGTTATGATAAACAGACGAGTGCGAATTGGGATGAGTTGGGCAAAAGTGACAGTTTAAAAATAACGTATATTGGAAAGTACTAACGAAGTAATATACTGTTAGGAAAACAATCATGCAAGTTGTCAAGGGAAGAAGTGTAATTATACAGCTGCACGAGCTGCCGGGGAGGACAGGGACCTGGCTGATAATGGACACGTTTTTTGTTGGCAAGGGGAAAATATGTTATGGCAGAGAGGAGTACAGATTGATAAATTAATTGGCCTTTCTCATTGTTCCAAGAGCAAACTTGGCCAGCAATAGCCAAGCAGATTAGGTAAATAAATGAAGTGACCGGCTTTTCCTCTGCATCTGACCCATCCTCGCCCTTTCTTTTTAATCTACCTACGCGTGAACTGCCAAGTCCAACTGCCTAGGGTGGTGGTGTTCACATAAATATAGCTTTCTGGGAATTATTTATATACTTTTAAAATTAGATGCTTTGTATTACGAAGAGTTTTTTTCCTTAAGATGAAGGTTGATTATAGTAAGCCACCAGCCTTATGCAAAGTGGCATGAAAGCAACGTGGAGGATGCAAGCGCGCCGATTTTTAGGTAGACCTCCCTCTTTTAAAGTAAAATTTAGACAGAGCTGTCCATCTGAAAGCTTGCAGGAAAAAAAAAAAAGGAAGATAGTCATCTTCCACCATCTACCACCAAGTAGTGGTGTTTAGGAGGTAGAGGTATGGCGCCACTTTTGCTTATTGTTGCATAAGTTTGGTGCTAAATGGCACCAAAGAGCGAAAGACATTTGTATCTCTGAGACTGACAGCGGTGCCGTACGTAATTCAGCTGTCAGATTGCCTGTGTAGTTGACTCAGTGTAAGAGGAGAGGATAAATGTGGAATATTATCCTAATAAGTGTAAGGAGATATAAAGTAAGTAGGCCATTATTAAAAAAAAAAAAAGTAAAACAGACATCAGAAAAATTCAGTATAGACAGTGATACTCTGACTGCTTATGAAGGCTGGCATTAATAAGAATACTAGGTAGGACACTGTGGATCACTTCAGTCTCTGTTCTAATGCAGAGGATTGTGAGGATACATTGGGGCAGGCATGGAACTGAGTGGTCAGTGCTGTTCCATTTCTTTTACTTGCTTGTTGAGACTGTCTTGCATTTAAATATTACCTTTCCTCCAAGGAAACGTGAGCAAATTACCATATTCTTCATAAATCCAGGGGAAGTGATTGTGAAAAAGTCGGCTAAGAGAAAGCGCTGTCATCGCGCTCGAATTCCAGCTGCTCAGGACACACCAATGAATAGAGGATGGAGAAGAGTTTAGATTTTATATGACAGGCTACAGCCGTATCAGCACTGAATGGAGCCTGTAAAATGCTTACTTAGCCATTTTGCTGGATGTTTTACTGGATTCAGCTTGGTCTTGGTCTTGCATGGGCTCCAATAATCGTGTTACCAATTTTTTGTGACAGCCCTCAAGAACATGATCTAATCTTGCCATGTTTCCTTCCCTGTCCCAGCTTTCTGGTTTTCTGTCGTAAGTACTGGTTTGTATAGTCTGAGACTTGTGAACGCCAATTCACCAGAATCAATCATCTAACCAAAATGAGCAAGGATAATCATCCTCTTTATTAAATAATTAAGTCTAAGCCTTTCTTCTAATAGTTTGTTATGGGTGAAATCCCACCAGTCCTTCGTCTTCACTGTTAGTGAAAGGAAGAAAGGAAGAAAGAAAGAAATTTTGTTTTCCACAGAACTTATAATTTTTCTAATAGTGTCATAGATTCAATGTGTGTCAGGCATAGCTCGAGAAACTGCTAATTAGTAGCTTAATGCAATTTATTGTGTATAGATTCCATCATACTAAACTTCATTGTTCCATTCAGAACATGCAAATCAGTGACTAAAATGCCTTTTTAAAAATAAAAATGTACCAATTTCCAAATTTCTTTGTAACAGAGAAAGGCATTAAATTCCAAACTATGCTGCACTTCTCTGGATGATGAAGTGTTGTTTTACCATCATATTACTTCTTGAATGGCTTTATGTACTGAACTATTACCTAACCCTCTTTTATCAAACCGGATTATAAGAAGGAGAAACAGCCTTAAGAAAATCTTCATTTCAACATTCACAATTTCGTTTCTGGCTCTCAACAAACTCTGTTGTTTATGCTTTGCTTCCATTGACAGACCTTTGATTTAGGCCCTTAGTCTTGTCTAGTCCGGAGGGATAGGATTGGTTTTGGTCTCTCTTGTCTTTTAGGATGTGCCTGCATTGCCTTTTTAGCCTGGATAAGGCTTGCCCTTTTGAAGCACCTCTTCTGCTCTTTCACGTTTATTGAGTTGTGTTTTGCTCTGCAGAGTCGGGATTAATTTCTAATGAAGTTGAACTGGAGGATGTTCTTCAGAGGTTCATCTGATGTCCTCTAGCTGCTGCTGAGCGTTCAGTCTGTGGAAACTCGTCACATCAAATACATGTTAAAATCCTCCAAAATGCATCTAATGTTGGACATTGGGGTCCTTGGCATCAGATGTTTTACTCCGGAGGTCTGCTCCATTTGGACCTCCCTATTTGCTCATATAGATATGAGTCTTGATAATACTTCAAAGTGAATGTTCATATGACATTACCGTTCCTTTGTCTTTTTACTTAATCCTTTTTTTTTTTTTTCTTCATTTCTGCCTAGCTGCACTGCTCATTTCTGTCTGGTGCATGGGATTGCTGCTATTTTATTTTGGGGTTGGGGGCCAAGGTGTCTTGAGGCCAGCTCTTGGTTCTAAACTTTACTTCTGCCTTTGGAAGAAGATGTCTTTTCTATTGTTTTCCATCATGCTTCTTGAATTTGACCATCTGCTTGTATGTCAAAAACTCTTTTCTTATTGAGACTACCTAAAAAATTAAAAATTAAATTATATTTGCTCTTCATTATTGAATTTGTCGTATTGCCTCCTCTGTTGACCTCTTAGATTGGGTTTTTTAATTAAGTCTCAGAAATTGTTAGTCATATAGATTATTTTTGTCTTCAGCAAAACTTATCCTTGAAGGAATTTACCCTTCCTGTCTTCACGTTTTGTGCTTGACCCTCAGGTTTTGTGTTAAATAAATAAATAAATAAAATTATGAAGCCTTTTGAACAGGAAAACTTCATTTGTCTACAAGATACTTGTATTAAAATGATTATTTATTGTTTTCCTTTTCCTCTCTAAATGCACGTTGTTTGCATTTTCAGTATGGAAAATTAATTGATTTTGTATATTTTCTGTCCTAAAAAAATTACTCTTACAGTGCTTTGGCTCTCAGGCAAGGAACTTGAATGAGGAGGACCTCTCATTTAACATTTTTTTGTATGTTGCTTACGTAGCAAAAATGCGGTGCGAAATAAAGCCTTCTCATTTCTTTGTGGTAACAGCAAAGCCACTTGACTGGATGTATGTGCAGAAATATTTCTTCGACGATACTGAAAGCTTGAGTGAGAATGAGTGAGTGGAAGGTGGCTGCACCATGAATACCGAGAAACGGTATAATCTACTGTTTGGGTCAAGATTTTATTCCACTCTCTGCAACTGGCCTCTCATAAGGCCGTAATGAAGTTGTGGCACTACTGTAGTGAATAAACCTCTAGGGGACAAGTTTTCCAGATATTCTTATTTTAAAGTAAAATCTGAGTTTTCTGTGTTACACTAATCTTAAATTCGGTTCTGATGTCTGCCATTCTCATGGTCTTCTCTACGAGAAGACCACAGCAATATGAAACAGTAATCAAAACAAAGATTCATAAGAGGTGCCTGCTGCTTTTTCAGACTCCCGGAGTTATTAAAATGCCTACATTTCAGAAGGAGCTATTACCTTGGGGGTTTTTTGTAAGGTAGAAAGATTTTAATTTTATATCTTTCAATCGCTTTTGAGAAATCTGTGTGGTAGTCTTCTGGTAAATCTGACTTGACTTGGCTTTGTTTGAGACAGCATTAGTAACAGCGATTTCCTTAAGCGGAGACGTTGAAAGAAAAGGATCCGCAGCTGATCTAAAAGTTGTGAAGGGACAGGCATTTATTTTGTCCTTATTCCGAACTGTGTAGGTATAGAGAAACCTCACGTTTTGTTTGTTTGTTTGTCATGGTACAAGAAGGCTTTAGATAGTGAACGGGAGGTTGTTTTGAGGCGACATTTGGTAGCACACGGTTCCCGAGGTGAATCCAGGCTGTGTCCAAACAGTACGTGTAAGTAATTGCCAGCAGTATTAGCGGGAGTCACGCGTCCTCAAAGAACAGCACGTTACTGCTATGCACAGATTCCTGCTTCTGACAATAGCTTTGCTTTGTGAATATAGACACCTATTGTACTAGTTCTTCTAAGATAATTACGGTGTACTTCTCTTTTGGTGAGGCTTTTCTTTTTTCCTTATGGGGAAATAAAGCATGTATTTTTAGGTTGTTACCTATGGAGACTGAGTGCCAGCGTGTGTGTTGTATGATCTCCCCAGCTAACGGTGGAACTGGTGAGTTAGTTCCCTCCTGGGGGAGGGGATGGAGTTGGTGGAGGTGACCAGGTGGACACCTCCCCAAGCCAGCCAACTTCCACCACGCAGAACGTCCCTGCCAGCCCGTGGCTGTAGAGGGCTGCACTGTGACCCCATGCCACACTGAAGAGACAACAGGCTCAAAAAACAGGCAGTGTGAAGTCACAAATATGGAATGGAAGAGTAAGACAGATGTCCGAGAAGGGAAATAAAGGAAACCCAGACGCTTTGAAGAACCTCCCTGAAATCTGCTCACACCACTCAACAAGGAATGATTCCAAACCAGCTGCTGAAACATGTGGAATTTCTCTGGATCTCTCTCCAGCAGATCAAGATCGGAAGGTAAACGAAAAAAGACATCAATTCCAAGAAAGTGCCTGAATTATCCTGATACCCTTATCACTGAGTTTGGTGGGCACTCCAACTTGTGATACTCAGTGAGCCACCGAAGCGCACCCAATTTTACGTGATTATGACCAGCCTCAAGAAAATAAAAAATACCTTCTTGAATTTTCAATTCCTTATGAAAGTCTCAAAGGCCTCAATTCCTCATTTAACTTTCACAGAAAGTAGGAAAAAAGATGGGAGATGGGGGGAAAGCTGAGGAGAGGATGGGGGCTTGGGGAGATGATGGATGGGATGTTGGAGAGAGGGAGCTTGAGCTCCAACGAAAGAGCTGCTGTTCTGCAGATGCCGGGCAGGCACTGGGTGCGACTGTGTAGGAAAGCAGAAGTGATTAGTTCAGGTATTTGTAGAGTCACGGGGTTGAAGCCGACCTGTCAGGAGAGATGGCCTCAAGGGAAACCGCTTCGAAAAAAACATTTTGCTTTCCTCAGGTTTAAAGAGACACGGTCCTGCTGCCAGTTCTCCTCTATTCAGTATTCTAGAGCCAAGAATATCTGCTGTAAGAGCAGCAAGTGGTAACTATTAGATGAACTGACGAAGAAGCCTTCATCAGGCTGCAGTTGAGAGCTGGGATGGCTCTTGCAGCTTTCCAGCCTAAATTCTACCAAAATGGTCACCTCAGACACACTCTTGACCCACCCCCTTTCCCTAAGACAACCCCAGCTGTTTCCACCTGGCAGATTAAAACGAATGTGCTGATGGAAAAGTGATCACTTGCTCCTTCTAACTGGTCCTCTGACCCGCTTTTATACTGTGCTAGCACAGTAGGTTAGCTGTATTTACCGCCTCTGTGCTATAATGAAATAATAAGTAAAATAATGAAAATGACCTACAATTAATTTTAAATGGTAATAAATACCAGGGAAAAAACAGAAGTCAAACATGCCTTGAAAAGTGATTGGTGTCCAGCCAGTCATCCTTTGGTTGTTCAGGTGTGGTCACCTTACTTTTATTTATATAAACTGGGAGAAGAGCTTTGAGGAGGCGCTACAGTAAGAGTCTGACATCAGAGACGTCACAGCTGGGCTGTAGCTGCCCTTTCATGCCTGTTGCCTGTCACCTGGGGAGGATAAGTCAGTTTTACGTTATAGCGTAGTGGTGTACACTTTATCCATTGTAATCTTTGCCAATGCTTTGGATTTCAAGCTAAAAAACCTTGACAACTTTTTCCTTTTCTTGGGGGGTGGGTGGGTGTGTGCTGGTAGTAATTTTGGTAACTTGTGCCAAAGGCTGTTAAACAATTTTGATGTTATTTGGTGAGTCAGGTCTATGCCTTCCTGCAGTTACCAGCTCTAGGCAGGTATGCGTACCTGTGGGTTAGTGGAAGCATCGAGGCACTGGTGAATTTTTAACAGACACAAGTGGTTCGTCGTAGGCATTATAGGGTACTTTTGTCTTCCTAGTACCTCATTTTTATTCACAGTAAAACAGAGAAATCCTAGAACCAGAATAAAATGTCTACAAAGTCTGCGTTCTATGGGAAAAGGCTGTTTCTTCGAATGACCATAGTACCAAGTATGGCTATATAACGAATGGTTGATAAAGCAAAAAATGAGTAAAACCCGTAAAACATATTAGAAAACAAACGCCCAGAAGTGGAACGGTGGAGAAGAAGGACTTGTGTAAGAGCTGTTTCAAAGCATGCTGCTCTTCAGTAGAAATACAGTAAAAGAAAACACTTCTGGTCAGCATTCCGGCTGTATTGTACTCATTGAAGTGGCAGCCTGTGCGCTGTCTCCCAGATGCTATGGCTGAGGGCTGGTAGGGGAAGGACAAGTTTTTTAATTGTCCGTATCCCAAATACATCCCGCTATTCAACCACGCTCTACCCCAGCAGCCCACATACTGGCTGGAAAGACCTTGCTGGGGAGCAACTGTTGAACTGCTGCTCAGGACCCTGTTCTTAAAATTGCAAGCTCTCAAGTATGTTGTTTCCATTCAAGTAATTGGAAAGTACACTTGCTCTGTTTTTCTGCTGCCCATAAAGACAGCGCTTTTGATGTCATTGTCTCCGGTGGTGGAAAAGGCAATGAAATATAAACCCTCTTGGCAGAGTTTCCATATACCTTTTATTTTGTGAGGATGGGGTGAGTCTCATGTGAATTTCCTGTTGTTTTGGGCTTGCGTTTTAGTGAGCACTTCTAAAAGCTACTTTACAGTACAGGAGAAAAGCCAAGTTGGATGTGAGAGAGAAGCGACATCTCTTTGAGCCGATGGTCTCCTGGCTTTCAGTACCTACCGCAGTCTTGAGAGAAAGCAAATTACTGAAATAGGTTATCATTAAGCCTTGCTTTTCAGCAGCCAGCGAGGACCCCAGCCCTCTGCCACAGCTGAAATCACTCAGAAATGGAGAAAGACTCATCTGTTCCAGGTGTTTTGGTTTCTAAGACCTATATAGCTTCCACCTGGAGCCTTAGTCACAAGTGCTGGTGCAGAATTTGTCTCCTACTTCCAGTTAGGAGGGCTCGCTGAGAAGGAGAGGTCACTTGCCTTCTAGTTTGGTGCTTCCAAACAAGGCTGATGAACTGAAAGAATTCGATTAAAAAAAGCCTTGGGACTGAAATACGTGGGATGGTGTGCTGCTGGAAAGAATGGGTGCCTCTTTAGTCCCTAAAAAGAAGGAGGTTTTTAAGAAGGGGCTTGTGACTGCGTGCTGCGACCAGCGGAGGTAATGTTAGTTTTCTTGCTTTACCTGTTACTCAATTGTGATTTGGTTTTTTTTGCTATTTCATTGTACCTGAAAATCAGACGTTTTGTATCAACCTTATTTGCTAGAAACGGTGTTTTCTGAGAATGAGAAATTCAAGGTTTGTGTTTTCTGGCCTCTTTCTGGAGAACGGAAGGGACCTGCTTGTATGAGGTTTTCTGGAAGTTTCTTCAGCCCTCATCGGAGAGGCTGGATGGATTCACTGGCAGTGTAAAGCACAGGACGTGGGTTGTTTTTTGTGTAATGCCTCCACGTTCGGGAGAGCTCACCCTGAGTTTGTTTATGGGGCGTGTTTGAGAACTGTCTTTTCTGCTGAGATTGAGGGTGAGGAACAGAAGCTCCATGTAAGCTTTGAATAAAACTTTTGGAGTTGTGAGCAGTAAACTTCTTGGAGGCTTCAAGATATCACTCAGGAAAAATGATTCTTTATTGTTATTATCTAAATATAATTATTCCTAAACTTTGCTGATGTTTAAAGCTATATAGTAGTGTATTTTGTGGAACTGAATAATTCAAACTTTGTAGAGTACTAGGGTCTCTTCGTGATCAATCCATACTAATCTCTGTGTTTCATTATACGATAAATTTGGATGAAGTGACAGCAGAATTCTCCATTTGGCTGTATTAGGGATGGTATTATTAATTGATTCTAGAATTAATGGTGTTATCTCAGTGTTGAAACAAGACACGTACAACGTCTGTTTTGGGGTATTGGAAAACTGTTCAATTTTAGTTACTAATCCAGGTGGAGCTAAAAGAATGAGCTTCCTGTTGAGCTGACACGAGTTCAGAATTCATTAGATCACAGACTTTCTCTCCAGCTTTATGTGGGGTAGAGAAGGGAGAAAACCTGCAGTAGTTTTTTGGGGCCTTATTAGCTGTCCTCGCTGTATGATGTAATGCAGGAAGTACTAATTGTTAGTCATACTGTTTTTTTTTTTTATGGAGTGTTAAACTTCGAGGAAATTTCAATCCCTTTGTAGCAAATACAGGGGAGAAAGGAAGTCGGCTAAGAATCTTTGGTGTTTTCTAGGGATGTTACTTCTGAAAAGGAGAGATGTTACAGAATTCATATGGAGCAATGCTTGCTAATTCTTATCTGCCTTCCAGGAACTCTAAACAATTAATGAATACTTGTATGGAATAATCAAATAAGGTAGTATGCCTAAATATTAAGAGTTTTAACAGAATGCTTCATAATGATTACATCCAGTAATTGTGAAATGCACTCTAATACAGCCAGAAATATTGAGCCAATAGAATTTATAATTGATAAACTGAATCCAGCTTTCATGAAGCAGCATTATCTGTTCCATGGTGTGTTTTAGGAATGGGAATTTTAAACTGTAAATTTAATTTGTTTACGACTATCTGCCTTTGCTATTTTTACTATGAATGCTGAGTACTTCTTACAGAAGTCTATTTCCATCAGAGCTGCTTCTAGCAAATGTAAAACTGCTTGCAGGCACTTCGAACTTTTCAGGAATATCCCAATCAGACTGACTAATATTCTTTATTTTAGGCTTAAGAAAGACTGGAAAGCTGTATGCATTATTTATTCAAGGTAGTTAATTTAATAATTTGAATAGTAGTATGTGAAAGAGTTTTTTTGCTTTCTTATTTGCTGTCTCAACAATTTCACAAATGCAAATATCCCTCTCTTCTGGCTTGCAGAAGATTGAGATGAGATGTGATCAAGCTGTTTTTTCCTGATGATAACAATAATGATAATCTCATGGTGTGAAGTGGCAATCTAATCCGTTCAGGAGTTTGTTTTTGCTGTGCTTATTCTGCCTAATGTTAGCTCAAGTGAGTTACGCGAGAGAGACAAAGAATGCAAATGTGAATTATTCTGTGTGCATGTGTTTTCCTGTATACTTATATATGATTCTTATATAGAATATATGTAATATATAAGTATAATACATACTCTATGATATTAGGTATATTACACAAAAATGGTTTTAAAGAGAAATAAATCCATTTTACAACGCAGATGAACTAAAGTTTTGCAAGCACAAAAAACCCCCTATATAGCCAACTAAAAGCAAAGCAGATAGAGAAAATTAATGTAGTATTGTTAAATAACACACCATAGCTCATGGAAATATGCTGTACGATATCATATGATAGTTTGTGTTGGAAGGGATCTTTAAATGTCGCCTAGTCCAACCCCCCTGCAGTGAGCAGGGACATCTTGGACTACATCAAGCTGCTCGGAGCTCCGTCCAAGCTGACCTTGAACACTTCCAGGGATGGGGCATCTACCACCTCTCTGGGCAACCCGTTTCAGGGTTTCACCACCCTCGTTGTAAAGTGGAAAAAAAAAAAGTCTTCCTTGTGTCTATTCTAAATCTACCCTCTTTCAGTTTAAAACCATTACCTCTTGTCCTAGTGCAACAGGCCCTGCTAAAAAGTTTATATATAAAAAAATATTAATTATATAAAAATAATGCATATTAAAATACCATAAAGTTTCTCTTGTTTGCAACATTAATATATTAATATTCATTTGACAACTTGTAGTATTAAGAACCTTGCATACACACATTTTCACTTTGAGAGTCTAGGTACTTCAGCAGGTACATGTAACTGATAAATCTTTTTGTAGTTGTCAAAACAACTTTGTACTTTTTCTTTTACAACTAAAAGCACTTTGACAGTCTGAAACCTGGTATATCAATAGGGAAAGCAAACAGACTATTCATTTTAGTACCACATTTCACAGAGAGTTTTGACACTTTTGAAATATATCACTTCAAAACACCGAGACACAGATGATTAAAGGTTGTTACTGGCAAAAATGTTGTTGGTTATCAATGTTACTGATATCATGTAGTGACATCTTTGCATGCTGGTAGAGTCTTGTTTGAAAACCAGGGTGGTTTGACCGTATGGACTCTATCTGCATGTCTCGTTGTAGTCTGTGCACTAGTTTCTATGCCTCGAGGGCCATGCCAAAAAAAAAAAAGCTAACCTAGTTGCTGCTTGGTGATTGTCACTGTTTGTAGCCTACCTGTCAGTTCTCAGTTTTGTTGATGCGTGGAACAGCGTTGTCCTGATGTCTAAAGTCACTCACAATTAACTCGAACTAGAGATGCTGCCAGGGTAGGACTGGTTTAGAAAGATAAAACAGACTGCAGCGACCTGGTATTTGTTTTTCCGTCTGGGAAAATTACAGTGTGTTTGCCCATAGCGTGCATTGTAGACTGAAATAGGATCTTAGCGAAAACACTGTGTGGTGCCAGTTTACCCAGTGCAGTCATACTGGCTTTTGGTTTGTGATTGTTTCTATGTTCAACTGGATAATTTTCTCCTTTTAAACTATTGAGAAATCACAGACGTTACTGGGAATGTGTTGCCAAACACCAAAAGTAAATATATATATATATATATATATGTAGTTGTCCTTCTCTTGTAGAGTTTCACAGCTGATGCGAGAACACTCTCCAATGCGGTCATGCAGAAAATGATACTTAAATAGTGGTGCAAGCTTGACTTTTTAGTAGTGTTGTTAATATGGAGCTCAATCCATTAAGGTAACATGAGGTCTCTGCTTTTTGCGCTCGGGAAAGAAAAGAAGGAAGAAAGAATAAATAATCTGAGCTGTCTGACTCCAGTCTGGGGTACTATGGAGCGTGCTTGGTGGAGTCCGGCTGCTCAATATGTTGTCCCAGAGACAACTCCTGTGTGTAATACTGTTTTGCTCACTATGTAAACCTGGATTAGTTAATCTGGGATAGCTTAAAGCTTTCTTAAATTGCCCCTGAGAGATGAACCTTCTAAACTTTCCTAGAGTAAGGTTTAGATTTAGTGTTGATTTACTCGTATTCAGATACGAGTGTGCGTGTGAAAACTGTTCTAAGTGTTAATGGAAATATATTAGTGTTTCTTTGCATTTTTGAAGAATTGTTAATTTAGATGCAGTCTTGGATTTTGGTGAAATGCTGGAACTTTTTAGCTGGAAAGACATTAAACAGTAGACTCTGGCCTATCAGTTTCATTTTGACTTTCTGTTTTTGTAACTCCAAGGCTTCTTGTTCAGCATGCTACGTGGTTAAAAAAAAACTCCAACAAACAACCAAAACCAGATAAAGTAATTTGGGGAAAATTACCAACCAGTGTTGAAGACATATACTTGTTCTAAGAGATCTGTAATCAAAGGTAGCCTGTGGAGAAGGAAAATCACTAGCAGCTGAAGCTCTCAATACGTGGAATACATCTAGCACAAAATTATTTATCCAGATTTCCTTTGGCACGGGTGAGTAACATCTATGCCGATTTGTCTGTTTACTTATTTTTTTGTTGTTACTATTGACAGAAAAAACCAGAAACAATATGAGAATGATTGATGGTGGGATGGAGCTGTAGGCTGACTCATCCCATATAAACTAATAACACAAATATTAATGCAAGCACATTTCACATGAGCTTGGTTTTTTCTGAACGGAGTTGTTTGGACTCCTGAGACTTATCCTAACAATAGTTCCAGACACAATCAATAATAATTTTTACTGCTTTTGCAAAGGGAATTTGAAAACTGTATAAGTGAGACCAGGGTATCTGGAGATGAGTTGCTTTAATCATTCCACTACCAAAGTCTTGGCAGAACAATTAGATGGTTTTAAATTAATCCTGTTTCTGAGCTATAGATATCTAGGGCTAAAGAGGTGTCCTCTGCAGTGCTAGCCTTTCCGTGGTCATTTGTAACTTACTAAAGTTCTCCTTTTAACAGCTTCAAAGCCCAAGCATGCTAGCAATCCATATGTTGACTTTGTTACAGGATTTCACGATAACTGCCTGTCCAGGAAGACTTATTTAATAAGTGGTGGTAAAAAGCAAGACAGATACAGTCTTGTCTTAGTAAAAATCGAAAGATGTTCTCAGTGAAAAAGGGGGAAGCATTTTACATAGCATGCTGGTTTTTCAGGTGCCAAAACTTAGTTGCATGGAACTAAACGATGCTTTTCATCCGTATGTGGTTAACAGATAGGTAGTTCAGATATCTCTTGATCTTGAAAATAGCTCTAGCAGATATCTCTAGCTCTTGCATCTCTAGATGGGTGCCCTCCTTTTGCTAGAATCACAATTCAGATATTAAGAAAACTTCTAAATCGCTTACCACTTGGGTATTTTATAGAGTGTCTAATAGAGACGTATTCGAATGGGTGACTTCCTCTTAGAGAAAAGATTTCTAGATTTTAAGCTGCAGAAACATCAAGCATTGCTGCTGGACAAGGGAGTGGTTGTACAGTGAGGTCCTGACATGGGGTCTCTTTCATTTCACTTCCCAAGTATTTGTTCTCTGTGTGGAAGTCTTTGAAAGGATTGTTCATTTACGTGGAGGAAAAGAATTATGCTGTGTGCCTGTAGCTTCTTGTGAGGGTGAAAATGAAGTGCCTGAGAAATCTGTACTTTATCAGAAAATATGTTGGAATTTAAGATGTCTCCTAACATTATATAACACAAAAGCAAATTTCCCAATATTGGAGTCAGTAACGCTACAACCAATGAAGATTAGCTGGGGCTTTACCAGATTATATACTCAAACTTTAAGAGGATTTGTCAATAGGGAATGTAGAGTTGTGGTGGTGTGTTTTAGGTTTTGGTTTGTGGTTTGTTTTTTTTAAAATTAGATGTAGATGAGGCCAAATTTACCTTTGGAGAGTAAATATGTTGAACTGAGAGAAATTTGAAATGTGCAAAATATTCCTTTTGTAAGTTTTTATGATTATTTCTCAGATACGAGCCCTATGATTGTAGTTCCTTCTCGTGCAGTCCTGATTCTGTTGTTCCCACTGTTGCCTTAATATCCATTCCTTTGATGTTGCAATGAGACTTTTCTGTTTATTTTTCTTCTCTCAGCTAAGTCATTTGTATGTACCAGAGTTTCAGCTCGAGACAGCCAACCGGTATTTTCCTAGCGCATAAGGATGTAACTCTACATTTAAATTTATTGTAAAACATTATGCTCATCTGTAATTATATTACTTTAAAATAAAGCCTTCATCCGCTCTAAGATCTTTTGATGTCCCTTCCCTGCTGACTCTTTTTTTTTCCTGTTCCCACTTATGTTAATGTGAAGAGACAGTTGAGTAAATGCACAATGAACTTCAAAACCTAGTAATTGTTTTTCAGAAAGAATGAAACTTGTGAATTAGATATGGATTGTAAAAGAACACCAGAGCTGATTAGTGTTCGTTGGGTTTGCCTGCTGGACCGTTCTGACACCTGTCTTCCCGCTTTCCCCATAAATGCCATCGCTGATCCCTCTGTACTGCCAGTCACAGGACAGCCAGGGAGAACTTGTGGGTGGGAGTTAAAAGACTCCCAGTGAACCTTGTCAGGCTTAGCAATTCATGAAACTCGACATAAAAGGCAACGTTAAACAAAGATGAGTTGAATCCATTTACATGCAAACTGTAGTTATCTGTATGAAGAAAGCCGGCGAGGGGGGAACGTTGAAGGGGTTACTATTTCTTTCTTCCTTTTAGGATGTGTAGATAATGAGTTGTGTAAGGCTTAGAGGGGGGAAAAGAAGCCAACTTTCAAGGCATTGAAAAATTGCTTTTTAGGAAAAACCCTTTTCATCCTAACCATCTGGTTGCATCTTGTTTACAGCACAGTGTGCCAGTTTGTGCTTATTAATCATGCTTACACAAGTATCTTAATTACTCCCCGTGTAGCTGCTCTGTTTTGAACTCAGGAGTTGACCTTTCTCTTTTTATTCCTTTAAACCATTAATCATACATAATCAACGCCAAGGGGGCAGAGCCATGGAGAAGGCTACCCAGTTTCCAAAAGGACGGGCTAGTCCTGAGAAACGGTGTAGACAAGAGTGACTGCATCGCCATCAGTCAGGCATATCTTAATTAATGACCGCTTTGTGTGCGTGCCTGCTTACACCCCTCGGAGCCAGTCCTCTTCCCTCCTTTTGCTTCTGTCTTCTGAGATAACAGTTGCTTCCCTACTTTATGACGCCGGAGATAATTTTAAAATGTCTCTGTATGTAGAGGACCTTCAGGGACATCGCATGACTGAAAAGGATCTGGTTCTCTTGTCTATGTTCTCTGGTGGCTTCCATAATAATTCAAACTTAGAGAGGCTATAGGGTGGCCAGAAAAAATTCTAGGCTCTGGATTCTTCTAGGATACATAACTGCCTTGGTAGAGGGTGAATTTTTCAAAAGTAACTGCAGTAACAAATGGATTCNAGAAAAAACCACGTGTGTGAGAAGACTGTAAGAGTGGAATTTCAGAAATGGCATTATGGTTTTTAGCGTACTAGACAAATTATAGTATGCAAAAGGAATTTTGTCTGCCCTGAAAATCTTCAGTGGGGTGAAAAATTTATCAGTATTCTAAAAAGAGAGAACTATCCAGCCCACTCAGTCAGCTTACGTGTTTATGGGGGGGGAAGATTTGCATGTATGACTTGCAGTTTCTCTCCACTGCTGGATTTTTGTTGGTTTTGCCCTAAGTACCGTATTTAGAATTTATGCTGTCTAATCTGAGTTGTGCTTACTGGAGATGTGATTTCACTTACAGAAGCTTTAACCGCAGTTAAGGCTCTCTTAAAAGCCTTATGATTATACTATTATAATAAACAGTTTGTTTATTTTTATTGCCACTGTGGAAAAAGAAAATGTTTCCCGACAAAGCGCTACAGGAAGAAAAAGAGATGAAACCCCAGTATTAGAAAATTTACATAATGGAAATTTTTAATATTTAATTCAGGTAAAAGCTTTGCCATTCCAAATGCAGCAAGAATGCACCGCTGTCTCTTATGTTAAAAAGTACTTGTTCATGAACGGAAGATACAGTGTGTGAGGTGAACTGTTTCATCCAGTCTAGTGTATAATTTAGCCGTTTCCATCAGGCTTTCACTTTTATTTGAGCAGAAAATTTTGTTCAACCTTTTTTGCATAGTTTGGGTGTCCCGGTGCGCTTGCACTTTTGATGTTTCCTAGACGGTTCCTTCAATGTTGTAAAACAGTATAAGCACGAACAAGCAAGCGAAAGTTTCTTCAGAGAAAATTATTTTGAGAACTGAAACACTTAGGTTTTGAGGAGGGGAACTCTTGCTGGCCTGAAGCTATGGGTGGGTCTCTCTGCCCCATCTAAAGTCAGATAAAGTCTCTTTTCAAGGACAGACTGTAGGCTCCTGTTAAAACAGAACAATTTTGCTGATGAGATTCAGTATTGATAAAGTATGTCCAAACAGCATGGCAAATAGGAAATTTTTTTATTAATTTGCCAGAGAGGACCAGAGTAAACAGACATCACTGGATTTTTTTATTTATTTTTTTCAATTTTATTCAACGTGGGAATAAAGAGAGAAGAGGTGGTGTTAACTCGTGTGACAAGATTGCAGGCTTCTGGTGCATCTGAAGCTCTCGTGTGAACATCCTGTTTATCTGACAGTAGAAATGATAAATAGAATTGTTTTCCTTGAAGAAAATCCTGTCAGATCCGAAATGAACAAAATGGGGTGACTTTCCAGGGATGGGATCTGCTGCCTCCTGGTTGGAGACCCATGCCAGCTCAGCTCGGGGTTCCCAGATTTTGGAGGGATCTAAGATTATCTGTATCACCCGATTTTACCTTATAGCATTAGCTCCCAAAAATAGCGCGTTGAGAGATAATTTGCAGAGTTTGAGTGCCTTTCTTACTGGGACCATAATAAACCAGTGCCTTCCTGTGTAACCTGCAGAGCGCTAGGCTTTCCTAGGTGGGTCACTGCTGTTGCCTTCGGGCACAGCCGTGTTCCCCTGACTGCTGCTTTGTGCTTATTTCATGTCTCTTTGGTCACTTTGAGCGTTTAAACGATCGCTCAGAGGAGACTCTGCTGGAGACGTGCATCTTGGCATGTTCCTGGTACCTTGGCGCATCCAAAGGCGTTATGGGGAGAAGTTAAACTGTAAGAGTTGGTAGCCTGTGTAGTGAAAAGCAGAGTGAAAAGGTAGAGGGGGGCTGGTGGTGGGGCTGTGAAGTTACCTTTCATCAGAAGCAGCTTTTATTACCCGAGTATTTCTCTGGCAGAAGCTCCCTTTCAGAAATGGCTGTTGGTTCATCTGCTTGTTGGTGGCTTTTAATTTCCTGGAAGCTGAAAGGGTGATGATGATCTTATACGGAAGAAATTTCCCTGATTAGTAATAAATGAAGAGAACATAGGAACAGTTGTTTCCATCAGTGCCTGTTAAAACGTGGTGACCTACTCTACCTTTTATTTCAAATCTTCATTCTGCCTCGTTCTTCTGCTGTCTAGCTCTTAACTTTGTTATTGGGTCTTCATGTACTTTATTGTTTCACCTCCTCCAGATTATTTTATAGCCTAATATTATGCATTCATCTCCATAATCAGGAGTGAGGTTGCTTCCTGAATAAAATGCCGGAGTTTTCATTACACATACTTCTAATGGAAACCTTTTCTTTCTAGTCGTTGT
Source organism: Pluvianellus socialis (assembly GCA_013400795.1). Lineage (NCBI taxonomy): Eukaryota > Metazoa > Chordata > Aves > Charadriiformes > Charadriidae > Pluvianellus > Pluvianellus socialis. Next base: position 167,869 of record VZTS01012949.1, read on the forward strand.
ATCTTTGAGGACAGTAGTGCTTTATTGCCTCCTTTCCTCTTCATCGTGTTTTAGTCATTGCTGTTACTTCGTGTTCATCATCATGTAGAATCACTTGGGTTGGAAGAGACCTTCAAGATCATCAAGTCCAACCATAACCTACACTACCAAAATGACCACTAAACCATGTCCCTTAACACCACGTCCACCCGTCTCTTAAGTACCTCCAGGGATGGCGATTCCACCACCTCCCTGGGATGTATTTGAATTTCCATTCATGTTGTTCCTTCTTTTTAACTCCAGTGTCAGACTCCAGCGGAAAATGTTCTTATTGCATATTCTGTCCTCTTGAAGTTGAAAAAAATACATGACTGTCTCAAATGAATTGTCTTTTGTGAAGCTCTTCCTTGGTCTATCTGTTCATGTTACGTCATGAGTGCACAGTAGAGCTAAAAGGGGAGCGTGGCTATGTGAAACTGAAGTTATATAATTTTAATTAGTCATGGAACACTTTAGTACAACCGAAAAAATATATTCAGAAATGTACTGTTCGTTAGAATACAGGCTGCTGGAAAATGGCCTATGTGCTCAATTCGCTGTTCTTGGAAATCATAGAATCATAGGATGGTTGAGGTTGGAAGGGACCTTGCTGATCATCGAGTTCCAACCCCCCTGCCACAGGCAGTGACACCTCCCACTAGACCAGGTTGCCCAAGGCCACATCCAGCCTGGCCTTAAACACCTCCAGGGATGGGACCTCAACAACCTCTCTGGGCAACCTGTTCCAGTGCCTCACCACCCTCAAAGTAAAAAATTTCCTCCTAATGTTTAATCTAAACCTGCCCTCTTCCAGTTTAAAGCCATTTCCCCTTGTCCTGTCACTACATGCCCTAATAAAAAGTCCTGTCCCAGCTCTCCTGTAGGACCCCTTTAGGTACTGAAATGTCCATCTGTGGTGACTATACCACAGTTGTGACGTGCCAACAAGCAGTTGTCAGCTTCTGTGAGTGGGCACAAGGACAGCCTTCACCTGGGAAGTGGTGGGTCGGCTGGTGGGGTGTTTTTTTTCCCCTTCTGCTGAATACAATCATTTACATATACATCCTATGGGGGGGGGGAAAAAGTGGCCTTGAGCTTAATGCGAACCATTGTGAAACGGTCTCTGCTGTTGTTTTGGTGGAGGAAGAATACACAGAACTGTTTTCTTCTTAATGTTTAAATATTTCCTTTAGATTTGGCGGTTAAACTAGCTGTTTCTACGTGAAATTTTAAGTTTGACACACAGGTGGAGCTTTGCCTGTGGAAGCTGGATTGACTGCGTGTCCCATTGCCTCGGAGAGAGATGCTTAAGCCGGGATTCTGGGAGGCGATGTGTTAGAGATCATTTTCTTGGCAGCAGTATTCGCTGAAAATATTTCTTCTATCATCACTGACGACTTCTTTCCACTTGTGTGTCACCTCCTCAGCCGTCCGAACACGTCTGACAGGCAATGTGCTGTGCAAGCAGGCCTGAAAGACACGTTGGGAGGGAGGTGGGAAGACACTAACAACTTAAACCGGTGTCATCGCCGAAGACGGCGTGCCCGCAAGCGGCAGCCTCGGTTCTGGAGGGTTTCTTGCTCTGTTGGTGGGGTAGAAATACAGAGATGTGTTCCTTATTTTGGCTTTTTTTTCCCTCCCCAGAGTTTTGGGGCTGTGCGGTAGAACTAGCCTTTGGATAGCTGAATCCTGGTGGTTTATGGGTTTTTTTCCCCCAAAGCTCAGAAACCCTCAGTATGAGTTTCATTGTGCACCCCTCTGTGTAACACACCTGTAGTACAGGATGGATGAAGGGAGAGTGTATTAAAATGGAGTGCAAAAATTGTTGTTTTGTGTGACCATGTTGTTATAGGTTTGGAAAAACATCTTTATTCTCTGATTTTTTTTTTAAAAAGCTTGAATTCTAGCCTGAGAAATTATTAGTAAAAGAAACAAACTGGTTGAAAAAAATTTTAGTGAGCATAAACCAGTTGCATTATAACTAGCACTTCATAATGTATATTGAAATATGGCTTGATCTTAAAATGGAGTCCTAATTCTCTATAATTAAAATGCTCTGTTCGTAAAAGCATCTTTTCTAATGCCTCGAATTTCTAACTAACTTGTCACTAAGAAGCTCAGTAAGTATATTGTGGGTGGGAAGAAGCCCATGACAGAAGACTAAATATGCATGAACCTTAGAGCTGATTGTGACCAACAGGATGTTGTTACAGGTAGCCCGATGAGCTCTTCTTATATTTCTTTTTCTTCCTCTTTTCACTAGTACAGGTATTAACTTGTTCATAATATGTCTTGTATTTTTGCCGAGCAGGTGTATGTATTTCTGTGAACGTGGGAATTATTTCCCCTAGAAATAAGCAAATGAGATCAGCCCCCCAAACCCAAGTCTTACCTGACTTCTAAATTAGGGATTAGCAAGATGTAACGATGCCATTCTCAATAGTCCCTGCTAAGATGCTGTGCTGTAGATTAGAATCATCTGAGTTGCACTGGGGTGATGTCTCTAAGCATCATACTGGTTCCTTCCTTTTAGGGGACGATAACTTTGGAAGATTTTTTTCAGTGTGTTTTTGAATGAATTAGAAACATTGCAAAGTAGAATTAATAGCAGCGGTCAAATTAAGACCAACATTGTGTAAAGAATGGCATGAATTGTAAATCGACCGCTTATACCTGTTTATATACTCTGAATCATTTTGTGGATTATCTCAAATGTTGATCTGCCCTTGACATCACTTTGGTGCCTGAGTTAAACCCTTGGAGGTGATGGCATTAGTGCAGTGTCAGTTTTGTCATTTGGAAGCCTTCCTCAGCCAAATTGCAGCCTGAAGACTGTCCAATCTAAGAGTACACAGATATCTTTAAAACTTGGCTTTAACCTTCAAAGATTACTGAAGGATAAGTAAATAAATTCATTATTTTTAATTCAAAAATCAATTAAAATATTGATAATTTTAAGGACAGCTTTAAAGTAGAGACTATAGTAGTGAAGTGCTGTTATGGTTAGCCATCTCAGCATGGTTCTTCCTTTCTCTCTCTTTTATATTGTGGTAGCTAATTTAAATATTGCAGATGAAAAAGTCTTGTTAGGACTCACTTGATAGCAGCATTAAGCAGCACAACATTTTAAAAATAAAATGTAATCACTTTTTTGCACTTGGGATCACTTAACATCAAACACCATTTCATTAACTAAGATTACCTGCTTCTAGAATTAGGAAAATAGTCTCTTCTTGATAAAATAGTGCTATTGTATAACTTTCTGATACCTTGCAGTGGAAAAATTGTGATAATGGTTCGGGAGAAGGAAAAACGTTGCATTATTATGCTGGGTAATCTAGTTTTAGTGTTCATTTTCAAAAATCTGAGGTGGTTTTTATACTAAAACTGCAGACTGTGTTTTTCTGGCTCTCAGATGAAGATTATTCTGGATCTTGGAGTTATTAATTTGTTTCAACATTACAGTTCTGTTCGTTCTTCTTAAACTTGTTGTTTTCCCCCAATTTATTAGCAATAAACATTTTCGAGAAGAAATGATCACAAGTAGTTACTGCACAACCAACCCTTTTGCTGGCAGTTAATGACACTATTTTTGCTGTGGTCCGTGTAGTGAAGCCCGGTCATTGCAGAGGAGGAACCTGCCGTCCTCCTGCCTCCCAGTAGGGTACCGTGGTGATGTGGTCATGTTGATGACGTGTTTAGTGACGTACCTTGTGGATTTGTTTAAATATGTTTCAGTGATAAAATACACATTTAATCTCATGCCTAAGACGAAATGGACTCTTACATTTGTGTTCCCTGTTGTACTAAACAACATCGTCATGACTGTGCAAGTGCTACAGTAAAACTTTCGGAAGCTTTGGAAGAAATTCTACCATTTTTTTTGGATCTCTTTCTGCTCTTCAGCAAAACAAACAGGACTGACTGTTTCTCACTTCCAAGGATGTTTGCATCAAATGGAAGAACAGAGATGGGGAGGGAGGGGCAGGATTGAGTGGCATTATTTCAGATTAGAAGACTCATAGCAAACAATTCTTGCTTAAATCCTTGCTGCATTGAGACATATTAGTGCATGGAATTGGTAAGTTTGTTCCAGTAGAGCCTGCAAAACACCATCGCCCATCTTGGGATGGGTGGTTAGCATTTAACTCTTCCCATTTGCAACAGCTTAGTAACTCATCAAATAAGCTTCATGGCGAAAGCCTAGCAGAGCTGCGCGGTACTGTGGCATCAGTTCTTGGTTTTATTCCATCGAACCACACAGCTAAAAAGGCCACACATACTAATCTAGAAGGTAACTAATATAATAATGCACTATTGATGCGTTGCTGACTCTGCAAAATCTGCGAGCAGTTTGAACACGCAGACAGCACAAATTATTTTAGTTAAATCATGAAATGCATGGTACAAGTTAAATTCTTTTTGGCTAGAATTGTTGCTGAACACAAGCCGCTGTTATAAAATTAAAGCACCAAAAGGTAGCTGTATGCTTCCACTTGCCTCTTTGCTCCATGCGGTCTTTCTGGAAATCCTTAATTTGAGATGACTTTGATTGCTGGCTCTAAATTGTGCCTTTATAAACTTTCCAGTTAAAGGTATATTAAGGTAGGTCAGGAGACGGCAGTACTGTCTTGGCCTCCTTCTTGAGGATGGTTGTTCTTGTCTCCTGTTGTCCCCGCTGTAAACCAAGACCACATCGTGGTCTGCGACAGAGTCAGAAGAAAGGAAATAGAAGATGATGCTCGGCAGAACTGTGGTGCAAATTCTAGCTGGTTATTTCATTGGAGACTTTTGTATTTCTTCTCAGCAGCGCTTCTACAGTTTGGCTTCTTTTTGCTGTGCTGAGTATTTTGCTGTACTTTTATAGGTTTGCCTTTGGGAACGAGAGTCATTAAAGAACAGAAACCTCCAAAAAAACCTAACCCTCTGTTCTTCTTCCAGAAAATTTCTTTTGTTTGCTGTTGTAATGATATTTTTATTTTCTTAAAGGTGTAAATGTAAAATACTTAGGTTATTTTACAATAGACGTCGGCAGTACTAAATGTTGACTTAATGTTGGAAAACATGTAGTAGCTGTGGATTTCATTTTGCCTCTGAAAGTCTATGGCAGCCATAGACTTTATTAAGAGCACAAAAATGATAGGTTACAGAGCCTTTTCACCTCCAGGCTGTCTCCTCCAATACGTGTATCTATGGAATTGTAGTAATTAAGGGCTCTTTATGTTTTATGATTTCGGTTGCATGAGTCGAGTCTTCGCCTAATTGTTTAATGAACAGTTGGAAAGTTTTCTTGATCTTAAGCCATTACTGTAGGTTGACCATGTTTTGAGTCTAAGCAGAAAGACCAGTTCGCGTTCTGTTTTGTGTAGTTGACACTTCAGAAGTATGTGACAGACGCATATGGTATGTACTGGGCTGCCCCACAGCTGATACGCCTGTCGTGAGAACAGAAGGCAACGTTTTTCAGGTTGTTGAGTGATTTCACTTACTATTCCCCCAACTTTCTCTCATGTCAGTAGGAACTATCTGCCTGCAATTAACTGATGATGTATGCTCAACTCCTGCTGGAAGGAGCCATCTTCTCTTATACGAGGGAAGAAGTGGAACAGCAACAAACTTGAGGAGTACTTAGTGAGAAATAAAATCCCTGTCAATTTGATATGAGTTCATATAATGATAGAACAATTTCATTTTTAATGAGTTGCTTGCGAAATGATGAGCTTGCATTTTAACACGCAGAATTTTGAAGCATCAGCTCTGTAGCAAGAATTGATCTGTTCTGAAAAATAACTTTGAACAGCTCAAGGCTCTTAAAATGAGGCATTGTTAAAAACGATCGTTTTCCTGACAGAACATGTGAAGTTACATAAACTGAAAAAGAAATTTGAAATTCTTCTTTTGTTGTATGGCTTTCCACATGCTTTTTGCTTTTTCCCTTCTATACAGTGTATTACTCAAGACGTAGTTACTGCAGAATCTTACTTGAGGCAATCTAAGTACTGGCTGTTACTTAATGGGTCTGGTAATTCTTCTTAATTGGGGTACTTTCTTGTGATTTTTGTAATGCTTCCTATTTGTCTGGGCCAGCCTAGTTCTTCGCTCCTTAGGAAGCAGTTTTCTGCTTGGATGTGCTGCTCCATAAGCAACCATCCTAAACACCACGTGATGGTTTCTGGTTGGGGTTCAGGTCTTGGTGTAAGCGGTGCACTTCCCAGGCTGGAAGTGCCCCTGGGGTCCTGCATCTCCTGGATGCTACCTCTCACCTTTGGGGTACAGGTGTTACTTTCCTTGTGGGTTTTGCCCATTCAAAACCACGGCAGTATGTGACCTCCAGATTCAAGAAGACTGGCCAACGCCTGTCAGAACCACTTACGTAAAAGCGAGTAATTTTTGCCGTGGGTGGGTATCCAGCTTCTCTGTGACTGACTGGTTTTTCCTCAACGTTTAAGCAATCTGTAAAGATTTTTTTTTTTTGTGGTGTGAAGGATTTAGATTCTGGTTACGTTATTGAGTCTGATTGTCTGGGATTATTCAGATACAGTTTAGTAGTTTATGATGCAGTGCTTGTAATAGTCAGTACTTGCCTTTATAGAAATCTACTCAGATCCTCATTTAAGATATGCTGACTCGGGTCCGAAGAGGGAATAGGCCACAAGTTTACTAAGCCCCTGTTGTATATGTTATCTCTGGGCTCTTCCCATAGATATGTGAGTGAGGATGTATGTATGTCACACAGAAATGTGCAAGTATAAAAATGGAGTTTCTTTTATAAGTTCATTTCTTTGCTTTATTCTGTTAAAATGAGCTTCTCGAACCTCGTGTTTGCTTAGCTGAACTATATAATGAAGAATAATGAAACCTTGAAATGATCATATATGCTTTTACTCTAATGGGAAATATTAATATTTTGTTTATCCGTAATTCAGCTGTTTGGAATGTCTTTCGTTTACAAAGACTCACATACTTCTTTGAAGTACAGGCTGAGAGTGTAAGTCTACTTTTCTAGTAGTGTTAATAAATATTTGCTTGACATTTGCTCTCATCGATTTTTAATCAGTCCTTAGTATTTGTGATAACTGAAGTTACAAAGTTGAAATAAATTCCTTTCTGTATGAAAACATGAATGCTGATTTCTTTTATTTGTATATGTTTTAAAGATACTATGCCACGTCATTTATTTCGACTTAACCATTAGAGAAGATAAAGGTGGCTTATTTCTTAGACATATGCTTAACAAAGAAGGATTTTACAAACATCTGTGCAAAAACATACAACATCTTCCTGCTTTCTTATCAGTAAATGCAGCTGTTCCTGTTTTTAAAAATCAGATGAATGTGATAATGTGGAGTAGCAATGTTTGAAGGCTTCATTTTCTGATATCTAAGACATGTTTCTTTTTGCTGAGTTTGGACAGATATAAATAAGAAAGATAAATTTACATCTAATGCTGAATTTTTTTGTTGTTGTTACAGGTTCTGATACTGTTATGCCAATGTCATCCGCTAAGTGAATTGCAGTTTCTCATCACATATATGCAGGGTTAAAACAGTCAAATCAGTCTGTACTCTGAATAGTGTTAAGTTATAGACAATAAGTCAGGTATTTATATGATATAAAATCTCTATCAAATGGATAAATCTAAAAAATATATACAATCTGAAAAAAATATAATATAAATTAACAATAATAGAAGGCAAGTAACTTCTATTTTGCACAAGAGGGACACTACCAAAAAATCCAAGCCCAAACTGGCTTTATTAGTGGTTTTACTCTTAGTTTAAAAGTGCTTAATCTGTTTGCTATTTGTATTGCCACATCCACGCAAGTGAAACAGGAGACATGGGTGCTGAGAGAAACAGATGTGCGAATGTGTTTGTAAATCACAGAGTTACTCTTCTAAGTAGCTAAATCAGAGTTTTAGCATGGCGCTTTTACATTTTGCTTCAGTTTTGCTTTGTTTCTTTGTTTTTGAGCCAAGTGACGTGATAAGATCATTAGTCTTCAGAATGGATAAACAGAGTCAAGCAGAGTAGCCGCAAACCGGTGTCCGGTGGGAATCTCTCTCTGGCCAAAACCATGTAAACTAAGGACAAGGTACATCTTTTAATCTAAAAGCACTCTCATACAAGTTGGTTCTAAGATGTTAGGAATAAAATGCAGCCACCTTACTAATAGTAGGGTAGAATCTTGCCTGTGTAGTCATGTATATCTCAACCTCATCGCTGTGGCACATAAATACTTCTGTTGTCGGGTCAATTTTTTTTTAACTTGGAGCTTTGTAAAATCCTTAAGGCTCACAGATGACTGCTGTTTCCAAGAGCCACTCTGATGTTCTTTTTGAGGCCACGTAGACATACTGATTCAAATTTTTTGGTATTAATGCCAGTATAGAGCAACCAAATGGTTTCTTGGTCCCTTTATTCGTTTATAGCGTAGGTCCCTCGCTGAGGGCTCAAGCAAACCCAAGATGTGCTTAGTGTGAGATCTGGTTGGATCACGCCTGGAAACTTGTGTCCTGTTTCTAGATGGCTAATTTTTCATAATCGGATGGTGTTGTAAGGAAATCTGGGAAATCTCAAACTGAAAGCAGAGAAAGAATCAAGTAAAGCAGATGCATGCTTAAAAGTCAAAAATATTACATACCCATATTTTTTTCTTACAAATAATGAGAATCTGTAAAAGGTCTTAACCAAAACATCAGGCATCTAAGATGGCACTACCAATTTTTACATGCACCCTCTTTTTAAAAGCACCGTTACTTACAGCACTCTTTTTGTCAGGAAAAGAAAGTTCTTGACGCGTTTTGTTTCAGTAGTTAGAAAGCTCCTTAAATAGCTGTTGCAAAACCACAAGTAGATGATCTTGGTGGAAGTTTATTTTGGTTTATTATGAACTGATTAGAAGATCAACTTGAGCTAAATCAGTTCACATTGCCCTCAAGTGAAATAAGAGTGTAAGTATAGACATTTGCATCCATGTGTCTATAATACTTCAAAATACTTAAAAACACCAGGCAGTTTTGGTGGTATAGTAGTGAGGCTTTTGTACAAACTCAGTCTTATTCTTCAGCCACTGAAAGTACTGTTTAGAAAAGTTGGTGTATTCTATCAAGAAACATTAACTACCGAGTCCTGCAATTGCAGGAAGTCTGGATTATGAATATGGTGGTATTAATTGCAAGCTACATCATATTCAGCTTGCCGCTTTCTAGGATCCTTGGTATTATCTCCTTTATAAGTTCTTGCAGGAGTTCATTTTTTGATTTACTGCCTTGGAAAAACTATGGTTTCTTCTGGTTGTTCACCTTGAGATTCGTGGAGAAGCTGGCCAGCTGCTGCTTTTCCATCACCTCTAAATTCTTGCTTCACAAAAGTCTGCTTGGTGCTATGGGGCTGAAATAGAGGGCAAAATCAAAATGCTGTTTTCAAACGTATACAGACTTCTGGTTTTTAGCAGCTTTAAGATACTCCTTTTTGACTGATGCTGCTAGATTCCATTACTATTAAAATAATTACTGAAAGATTGGATTTGCATTCCTATTCCCCCAAACAGATTTAATTCTTGGTTGTGTAGCTGGAGTTCAGTATAGGAAAGTGACAAAAACTTTTCTTCTAGTTTTCATGTTTGTTATAATCGCATTTTTCAAAACTTCTATTATTCTTTTCAATGCAAAAGAAAGGGGTTTTACTGCTCTTTTGCTTTTTGCTATGATAAGATGTTTAGTGGCAGGCATGTTTTCATTGTTTGGATAGTCATAGAACTTCAGGTCTGGTATCCCAGGTCATACCTCAGATAGGATATCTGTATTTCTGGTTTTCCTTAGAGCGGGATGTTTTATGCAAAACTCCTAAAGCCGGGTATAAAATGGGAAAAGTCAAGCTCGAACTCTACACACGTGTTCTGTTTTTCTTGTGGGGAGAGGAGGAAGGCATGCACTTTTGTCAGCACCTGCAAACTGACAGCTAAATAAAAATAGACTGACAACACGTGCACAAAAAAGGGGATAAAAATTGCCTCAGTCAAAACGGCTTTGCAAAAAGGCATCTTAAGGATTGCCTGGAAAAAAAGTATGCAACGTTGGATGCTGAACAAGCTCCTACTTCAGGAGCTGAAATGATTTCAGTTATTGCTGAATCACTACAATTATGTAAAGAATAAATCTTATTTAGAAATGGGAAGCTAAATATTTGACCAGTTATACTTTGGTTGTGCTTTCTAAGGCTTCTTATGTTGTTGGTGCTTAAATAGTAACTCTAAATTAAATAAATGCTGGATGCTACAGTACGATAATTATTGAGTTACTGAAGAGAGCTATGTTCCATTTTTTAGCTGCGCTTTCTACAGCTGTTTCACTAGTACTAATATGTTTACCTGTATCAGTTTATTCCAGAAGTCTTTGTTGTTTATCTTATTTTTATGAAGTAATTTTATTTTTATTAATATAAGTAATAGAAGAATTTGGCAACTGGATACACAACAGACATGCTGTCTATTTTCTCTTCTTCGTTTATTTTTCTCTTGTTAAAGTCATCAAAATGTTGACAGCTGCATAACTCTTTTTAAAGCTTTCGTATCTTGACAGATATTACAGATATTTGTCATTTTACTTACAGTAAGTGACAGCTAAATTAGCTTTATGCTGTATTGGAGGATATCTCAGATGTAGTGAGTCCAGTCACATTTATATTGCATTTCTTTAATGTGCAGCTGATTTTTGAGTGGTTATTAAGGAACGAACAGCGAAGCGATACATGAAGAATGTGAAAATCTTGAGCTAGCAGATATTCAAGGTTAACAGATGAGAAATGTGTTCCCCTTTTATTACTTCTATCATGTTGGATAGTCTAGTTTTTCCTTCATTTTCGCTTCTTATTTCAGTTAGATGTGAGGTTGAAGATCTATACGTTAATCCTTCTTTAATACACATCCGCTTCCCAGCGGAGTATTTAAGGCTGCCAGCAGGCAGGGTAGGTGTTTATAGGTCACGGTGGAAGCTCCTGAGTGGAAGAGCATGGTGACAGTAGTGCTGTACCCACCTTCTTGTGTCATCCACCGACTGACTGCCATATCAGACATATTTCACAATGTATATGTACATTTCTTTTTCAAAAGTTCGGGCCAAATTAAGGATGGGGAGAGAACAAACGGAACTACTGAATGGGGAAAAAAAATAAATCTTTCTGCTGTCAAGTAACTTATTCAGTAATGTCACTGTACTTTTTTGTGCTATGCATAAATACAAAGCTCAATTAAAAAAAATTGCAGTGGATCTATAGATTATTACAGTAAGAGTGTCTGGAAAAATGTACTTGGCAGGAGGGGGAGAGGAA